>VDFB02372141.1:0-97587 GCA_007258455.2 Sequoia sempervirens | reverse complement strand
AACCAAAGGACTTCTCGCCACGTATGTTATTTCCTTTAGTGGCACACCAAGACCAAGATTTGTTATATCGGCTCGCAGCATAATAGGTATTATAAGCCCATTGTCATTTTGTTCCAGTCTCTGATTGCGGTCATAGCCCATCGCAAGCATCATGTGTAGGCCTTTTCTTCTTTCATCCATTGGTAGATTAGCTATCGATCTTTCATCTTGATACAACATGTTTGATGGATCTACTTCAATTACCTCATGGCCAAGGTCTCCCCATCTTGTGAATTCAGGATAATTTTGAGGAAAGGTTTGTGATGTGGGAGCTTGATTTTCTTGTGGGCATCCTTGTGATCTTGGAGATTGTGGTAACTGTCCTATCACAAAAGCATTGTTAGGGAGCCTATAAAATCCACAACCGTCCTCCTGGATGATGAGCTTGATATCGGATTTGGTGGGAATGGCGGGTGTCTCTGTCGCAGAAGTGGACGTGAGAGTGGTGGGATCGATGTATGATGTGGATGGGCCCTCATCATTTTTCGGCACTTGGGGGATTTTGTAATATTTGGCTTCAAGGTTCTTGCAGTATGAAAATGGCTCAGGATCTCCATGGATGATAACCTCTTGTCCATTATGTGTGAATTTCACACATTGGTGGAAGGTTGATGCTACGGCTTTCATTGCATGAATCCATGGGTGTCCCAGGAGGATATTGTATGACAAGTCGAGGTCCGAGACCTGACATGTGGTTTCCATGAGTGTTGGACCTACTCGGATAGGGAGCTTAATAGTGCCCTGAGACACTCTTTCTTGGTCATCATATGCTCTTATTGTGATGCCCTTGCCTTTGTTGATGGAATCTTCTGATATTTTCAACTGCTTGATGAGGCTAAGAGAACAGATGTTCAAACCTGCGCCTCCATCCACTAAGACCCTTTTGATTTTTCTCTTGTTCACAATGACCTCCAAGTGAAGTGCGCGATTGTGAGATGGTTGGGTGGGGAAATCTTGGTCAGAAAACGTAAGGAGATTAGGTGTTATGATGTTTCTGACCATAGCTTGGAATTGTTCCAGATCGAGTCCCAGAGGGATAGTGGATGAGGCTAATGCTTCCAAGGATCTTTTATGCTACTGATGAGATTTTAACAAATCCATGATGGAGATGTGTGTCAGCATTCTTTGAGTTGGTCTACAACATTGTAGCTATATGGAACTACTTGATGTAGGGACCGTTTGGTTGGGATGATCCCGCAATGGTGACTTTTCCGCTTCTTTGTGGTGACTCACGCCTTCAAAAGATGAGCTCTTTGATGGTGATGACCATGCAGTCTTCATTTAGGGAGGCAACGACTATTTTGTATACATGATTTACACCGCCCTTTCCTTTATCCTTGTTATTCCCTTTGTTGCTATGATTCGGCATCGGATTCATGTAGATTTTAAGATCCTGATTCTTGGTAGGTGTTTCCACATTTATGATTGTTTTTTCGATGAGATCTTGGATGATGTTCTTGAGTCTCATACAATTGTTTGTGGTGTGGCCTTTGATTTTGTGGAACTCACATAGTTGATTTTCATTATACCAAGGAGGTTTGATGTCTAGTTCTTGGTAGTTCTCGAATGTAGGTACTTTGATGAGCTTCTTGTCAGTCAACCTTTTCATGATGTCCTCAAGTGGTTCCCCAAACATGGTGTATTTTTGTTTGGGGTATGTTTTGCATTGAGGTGGTCCTCTTTGGTCATTGAGGTTATTGATTGTGGGATTATTGTTGGGTTGATGCATTGTGTGATGAGTGTTTTGATGTGGTGTTTGGATTTGTTGTGTAGGTGTGTTTTGACGCGAACCACTAATGACCACCTTTGCATCGACAATGCCATCATTAGTGATGTTCTTGTTTCTTGCCCATGTACGAGGTTTATCATTGTAATTAGATGATGGGCAGTTGTTTTGTGGTTCGTGATATGACGTTGATTTGGCGGGTCAAGGTAAGGCTCTTTAATGCTGTTTTAGATCGCCTTTGATCATATGTGGTGATGCCCTGAACCTTGAGATGAAATGCCAAGTGGACTTCAAGGTTGGCTATGATGGTGTAAACTTGTTGTTCTTCCGGCATGGTCCACTTGCTCCGATTTTCCTTGGATCGCCATCATTGAAGGAATGAAGTGAAAGATTCATTCTTTCCTTGCTTTAGAGCGGAGAGTTCTTCGAGACTGACATCCATTGTAATGTTACATGCATAATTCTTAATGAATGCATCTCTAATTTCTTTGAATGTCCTAATGCCTGAAGGTAAGTGAGAGAACCATTCTATAGCATTGCCTGCTAAGCTCCTAGGGAATAGCCGCATCAGATAAGTATCATTATATGCGACCTCCATACAATGAACCTGGAATTCCCTGATGTGATCTTCAGGGTTCCCATCCCTCGATATTTTTCAAAATTGTGGATCTCAAATCCCTTAGGGAATGGTTTCATTTCTAAGCTCCTATCAAATGGATAGGGACACAAGTTGCTTGATTTTTTGGTTGTTCGCCCCGACTGAAGGTCGAGCACTTGTTGTGATAACAACCTGAGTTGTGTCATTACATCGCTTTGCGGATTAGGGGGTGGGATGAATGTGTTTTGAGGTGTTGCAATCGTGGTTTGGATGGATGGGTTGGTTGGTGCATTGTTCAATGGTATTGGTATGTTGTGGCAGGCGAAGTAGGCTTCTACTTGCTTTTGGATGAACAATGCTTGTTGTTGCTCTTGTTGTTGTTGCGCTAGGATTTGTGCTTGTTGTTGCACTTGTTGTTGCGCTTGTTGATGTTCTAACAACGCTTGTTGTCCTGCTTGTTGTTGCTCCCACAATGCTTGTTGTTGGGCTACCAATTCTGCTGCTTCTTGCTACTCTTGGTATTGCTTTAGTGCTTGCTGATATGCTTGCATTTGTGTTGGTTGTGCAAGAATTTGTGCTTGAGCTTATACTTGTTGTGCTTGCTATTGAGATTGAGCTTGAGCTTGGGCTTGCGCTTGTGCAGCTTGTTGCTGTAATAAAATTTGTGCTTGAGCGACTCTTTGTGCTTACAATGCTTGTGCAGCTTGCGTAGCTTGTTGTTGTTGCTATTGCAATAAAGCTTGGGATTTTTGTGCTTGTTGCGCTTGTAATGCGGCTTGTGTAGTTTTGGTAGCTTGCGCAGCTTGAGCGGCTTGTTGTACAGCTTTTTGTTTCTGCACTTGTTGGTATCCTCTTTGAAAAGTAGCTTGTAATGCTGCATCGAGTTGGTTTGATGTGGTGAACATTGGTGGTGGTGGGGGTGGTGGTGGATTTGGAATGGTGTTCGTGGTGAGTGATAATGTTGTGTTGATTATTTAGTTGGTGGATGGTGTTGTCGTGTTGATTACTTGATTGGTGGATGGTGTTGTTGATGTGGTAAGTGGTGTCATTGATGTGATTGGCCCTTGAGAGACCATGCTTTGCAATGTTGTGGGGGTGTTTAATGATGTTTCCATTGCTTGTGTGTTTGTCGTTTGTTGTTGTGATGTCAACAATATGTTTTGAGCATTTGGAAAAATGTTTTGATTGATGGTTGGGATGTTGTTTTGATTGATACTAAGTAGAGGGGGAAGCCCTAAAACAAGGAGTGGTGTAGATGACAATGGTGATGGTGGGAGAGGTGGAAATGTAAGGGGGGTGAATCCTTGCGAGAGTGTTGTGGTGTTGAAAATTCCCCCTGGTCCGAACATGTCTCCCTCCTCTTGTGAATTTGTGAGGAGGGGGATTTGAGGTGCTCCATGAAAAGATGTTGATGATGGATCATAATGTAAAGTGAGAGGAACATTTTTTTGTAATGGATTATGGGGGATGTTTTTTTCCAATGTGGTGTTTACATCCAAGTTTTGATTATTAACAAGGGGATGTGATTGAAGAGCATTGAGAAATGTGTTTCCCTTGTTAACGTTGGGTTGAGTTGGAGCAAATGATCGGTGATTTGTGGATATTTTTCGTGGACGCTTGAGAGATCGTGTAGATGAAATGGGATGGTGGATGAGATTGGCGGAAAAGATGTCTCTACTATAGTGCTCACATCAAAATTCGAAGGAAACTTGGCCTCTTGTTTTGCTAGTTCAAGCATGCACAATGAAGGGTTAAGTCTCATCATGATGTTGATGATTCATGGTTGCTCGTATTTTGGAGTGAATTTTTACTATTTCTTCTTGAGACATTCCAAAGGTAAGATCCTCCTTGGGTTTCTCAGGCTTGTGGTAATGATGGAAGGCCACTGTGAGATTTATCCCAATGGGATTCATTTCAGGAGTGGTTTGCCTAAGATCACTTGAAGTGCATGTTCTTTTGTTGGCTCTCATACCTTCTTGTATTGAGATCTAGTTAGAACCATAAAACGGGGTTTAATCTTTGAGAATATGGGAGATGAATCTCTTGATTCTTTGGATTAATCTCTATTTTATGTCCCAAAGTGAAAGTTTTAGGATGTTTTTTTGGGGATCAAAGGTGATGATATGATGATGAATGATATGAATGTTTTGGATTTTGATAAGTCTTGAATGAGACACTAGGCTTTAGGACTTGAATTTGATTGGATTTTGGATTTGGGATTTTGTCCTTGAGTTTGATTTTGATTTTGTTTTGGATTTTGAACAAAAGGACCCTAAGATGTTTGATAATGATCTAAGGGATGATTTTGTTCAAAGGATGATGATTTTGGATATGTGTGAAGAGAAGGATGCATCTACCCACACCTATCCAAATAAAATGATAGTTTCACTAAGTATATGAAGAAGGATTCATCCACATACACTAAGTTAGACAAGATGATTTTGATAACTTTGACTAAGTATATGCAAAAGGATGCATCTACACATGCCTAGCCAAAGGGGTTTTGATAAATGTTTTCAAGGACTTGGTCACAATGTTTTTGGATGATTTTGATTTTTTTCCACAAAGCCTAGTATCAAGGATAATTTAAAGATTTTCCAAAAGATGATTTGTGAGATGGATGAAAGAGGTTTTATTTGTTTTGATCCTTAGGTGAACCTAAAAAAGACACTTTGTTTTCCTAGACCTAGGTATTGAAGAGCATGCATATGCTTCCTAAAGACCTTTGTAACCAAGAAATGATTTCATTTGAACATTCATTTTTGGATTTCCAATAATTTTTGCTTTGGGATTTGTGAGTCTCCAATCACACATGAATATTCATTTTGCTTAGCTTTGCTTAATGGTTTTATTTTACCAAAAACACTTTCTTTGATTAAGTTTTAGAACTAAGATGTTCAATGTCTTAATTTCTTTAAACTCCACAAGATATGTTATGTGGAAATTTAATGAACTTAAGGCAAGGGTTACCTATTGTTTACTTAAGGAGACAAATTGAGATATAATACAATGTTTAGAAACCTCTAAGGATGTGAATCCCAAGGGAAAGCAATAACATATGGATTGAGTCAATGGCATTTATCTCCAAAAGGGTTTGAAATTTGAATGATATTGTTAAGTGTTGTTTGTTTGCAAATGTTTTCGAATACAACACTGTGTTTTCAAACCAAGACAAGTACAAACCCTATGGATGTGTAGGACAATATTTGTTGAATCTCCACTTGGACAAGTCTAGCTACGCTTATCTTTAGCAAATGGTTAGATGCTTGACCCCACTGGCTCCCCTCCATGACATTCACTTATATGGGGCAGCCAAGCATCAACACCCATGAAACTCCCATGACATGTTTTCCATTTCTACTAAAAGACCGTAAAAGTGTGGGGCAGCTTTAAAAGGACCGTTCTTGCACCAACAAATAGATCAAGGATTTTGGTAATTCTAAAGCATGTGTTTTAATTAGGACTTTCCATTTGTGGACATTGACCCATACGACAAGAGTCCCCTCGATCCATCTGTCGTAATAACGCATGATACCCAAGCGTTTTCTCCAATAACACCTACATTTTATATCCTAGCTGTAGCTGGCCTTGGGCTTTAGAGTGTTACTAGCTGATTCATTCCTGGAGTACTACTTTCAAGGTAGGCCTCAGAGGACAACAAAAATACACTCCATATTCTCGATGAACCTTTGTTTAGAAATAAGGGAGAACATATGCCACATGTTTAATTATACCCCGACAACAGTGTTGTTCACTTAGCCCAAATCAAAGTGTGGAGGTGATCAATTACTCACGCAAAACTGCTCAAAAGGCTCTTTGATTCTAAAGATCGCTTGGAAGTGCTAGAGAAGCGACATCTTTTCAAATGACTTCTTGGCTTAAGTAAGAATCATTAAAACAAAGCCAAACAGTATCCATTTTGAACTCTTCCGAAAGAACTAGAGCTGTTTTAAGCACCAAGACGAAGTGTGAGTTTTGATTGTTCACCCTTTAACCTCAAACAAAAATCTAGTGTTGTGATCCTAAAGTTCGCTTTGAAGCTACAAAAAAAAAAAGTTCTTTTAAACCCAAACGAAAATTAGTGTCCTAAAATGAAAATATAAACAACTTTGTGAACAAGTGTTAAACAAACACTTAAAGCGTTTAAAAACACTTTGAGTTTTCAAAAAAAAATCCTCCTCCTTTCGTTTTCCTTTGCTAGCCTTCTCCTTGCTTTCCTTCGTTTGACCTTGTGCCTCCTTTGTTTTCACATTGTACCTTTGTTGACTTTCACCTTCATTTTTCCTATTCCATAAAAAGACAATCAAGTGAGATTTAGGACATTAAATCCTCATTAACTCCAAATAACATGATTTCTTTTTGGAAGAACAATGATTTAGATGAGTATTATATTAAAAGAAAGCATCCATAAGTGGACTATGTTTTGACTTTATTGAGAAGATATCATACTCGTGAGAGACCTTCCTTCAAACCTTAGTATTCGCTAAAGTTATTAAGCTCATAAACCAACCATAGAGAATAAATCCTTCACAAGCACCCTTCTAAACATTGACTTTTCCAAAATAATCAAAAAATGATACAATAAGTTTTGAAAGCTCATAAACTTTGTCAATTATAAAGACTGCAACTTTCAAATGTTGACTAAAATAACATGATAATATAGCGTGAGAGATTTTTTGAGGAAAATGCATCTAATTGTTTACTAAAGTCATTTCTTGAAGTCATATATTAGTAAAAGATCAAATGTAATGATCAACAGCAATTTAATGAGGAACAAGTATCAAAGTTGGTCATTAGCACTGTCAAAGTTGGTCACTTAAAGAAATTTTTTGTCTTAGCTTTCACCAAAAAAAGAAAAAACCAGTAAGTGTAGTAAAAAGGTTAGTGATAATTTAGTGAAAATGACAGAGTTTGCTTTTGAAATTAAGAACCACTGTTCTTATCCCTCACATCTTCCCATCACAGCTGCATATTCTTAATCTCTCCCACTAATGACCATGAATTTATTGGACTCTGCCAACTTCTTGTAACCAGGGACGCATAGATCAAGCGCATGAACCTAGGGATCCTCAAAAGGAAGGCGTACGCTAGAATTTTAACAGTGATGTTCAATAAATCTTTACCAACATACTCTATTTCTGCTCATCTCATAAATGTATCTTCAAAATCCCCTCGAGACAGTCCAGTGTACTTTTTAAATAGCACAGAGAATGTGATGGGTCGTTGAATTTAGATTGCTCAAATCAGATTCATATTGTTGTCAGTACACCATGTAGTTTGAAAAGAGTCATCTTTTAATGCTTACCAGCAGCCGTAAATATTGAATCAAGAAAAGGTACTAGCCAATAACTGTTAACAAGTGTAAATATCAGAAACACAATGAACAAATATTAGAGATATGCACAATGATAGCCAATAACTGTTAGCAGGTGTAAATATCAGAGACATCCTCTGCCAGCGCCAACTTCTGTCTGTCTCATAAACAATCAAATTCCAATTGTAAAAGCATAGACAAGACACATGAACTATCTGAAATCATAGAGGATGATACTGAAATCAAATTCCAATCCTATGCTTTAGCAACCTACAATCGAATTCCAACTTGAAAGCATAGACAAGACATGTGAACTGTTAACAAAATGGCATGGAAGCATGGACAAGGCGCATGAATTGTTAACAGAAGGGCGTGGAAGCATGGACAAGGTGCATGAATTGTTAATAGAAGGGCATGGAAGCATGGACAAGGTGTGTGAACTGTTGACAGAATGGCTCATGGAAACGTGTTCTTAGGGATAACATTCTCCCTTCTTGCGCCTGCACATTCTCCTATGAATAAACAGATAAGACAAAAGCTTTTCATTTCAAGGGCCTACAACCATCCTGCAAAAGGTGAAGCTAATCACAAATCTAGTTATTATCATCAATACTTGTAAGGTGCAGGCTGTCATTTAGTTTCAACCTAGTCATTAAATGTGAGGTCTCTGCAATGATGATAGCCATTAGACAGGGAGACCCACATACTGGAATTGATTAATAACCTTCTAAGGATAAGCAGCCATGTATATCAAACATAGGCCACTTGCCATTGTTCTTATAGAAATCTTCAACATACCATACATGGAAATTAGTTAATATCATAAGACCAGATACCTGAGATGAAACAGTACTCAGTATTATAGACACGAGGCTTAAGAACTTTGTATATTGGACAATAGAGATTAAGTGTTGTAATACCTAATCATAAAAGTCTGGTTTACAAAACAAAAGTAGGTTATGAATACATTTTAGTACCTATAGATTTCAATTAGATAAAATTCTAAGATTATTGAGTGAAGATAATAAGCATTCTGTGGTATACTAAATAGTTCATAATCCAAGGAGCTCATATAAGCCAGATGAGCATATGCGGTATTTATTATCAACTTATCCAAGTTTTGGTGTTCTCCATTGGCACTGATCTGCCAGTGAATGGAGGTCTACGCAATGGATATCTATGCTCTATGGGTATAGACACACAACAAACACAACTATCAAGCCAATGCAACTAGCAGGGAATAACAATGAAAATAGTTATGCTATTACCAATTTCACTCTTCTTTGAATCTCTAGTTTAACAACAATCTACCATTTGAATAGTCGATCCTTAGAATGGCTAAATAATCTAGTTTTCCAGAAAGGACAAATCAAAGAAGACACATTAATTATGATCTACTCATTGTTTTATCTATTCAACATAAAGAAGAAATCAAAACAGAAAGCCATTTTCAAACACCAAATTATAATGGTTTTATCTATTCAACATAGAGAAGAAATCAAAACAGAAAGCCATTTTCAAACACCAAATTATAACATGCTTATGATAATAGTTCTACCACACAAAGTTAGCCCTCCTTCTAGCGCCACAATGAAGTACCCTAAATCTGCAAGTAAGACCAACCTCAAATACCCATTAGGAGAATTAAAGTCTAAACATACAAATCTGTAAATACCTCTATGAAATAAGATATCTATGCTAAGAAATGCCATAAGTAACAAAAACAACATCAAGAAGACATTTCAAAAAGAAAGATAATCACATATTCCATATTGGATTGGTGTCACATGTGCTAGTGACCCTTTCCCAACCCTTGCTAAGAAGCCAAAATGATGAAATGCAAATGGAGATGATGGGAAAGATGAGTTCTCAAACCAAGAGAGTAACCTTGCATAAAAGTTGTGGATGGATGAATGAGGATTAAGGCCTTCTTTTATAGATTTTCCTTATGAGAGATTGGCCAAGAGGGTGAATGTGGGACTAAAGATCCACCAATGAGAATAGGCCACTTGTCAAGAGTTCCCATGAGAGGGAGAATTTGAATTCAAATTTTGCAATAAATTTAGAGAGTGGGACAAGAAAAAAAGAGCAATAAATGCTATGTTGGAGGGACAAATCAACTTGTCATGTTGAGGAAAAATGAGGGTTTTTAATAAATCAATAAAATTGATTTATTTGTGCAAGTGGAGATATCTAGAGGATGCAAGTGGGTGAGATTAGCCTTTAATCAAGGTTAGATTAAATAGATGATGATTATGTTAGTTTAATGATGATTAGGTGAGTTTGACTTTTAGGACTTTGATATTTGATTTATTTAAATTAGAAAATGATGGAATATGATTTTGGATTTGATTTAAATAAATGTTTGATTTGTTTAATTAAAGGGATGATGTTTGATTTATTAAAAGATTGATGATAATGTTTGCTTGATTTTAAATAAATGACTTTAGGAGATGGAGATTAATGAAGTTACCTGATAAATGAATGAAGGTGAATCTGATCAATCGATGAATGGACCTAATGCGACATCTAGTTTAGTTGATGAATGAACCTGATCAAATGCAGAATATTAATTTTACATGTCTACACATATTTATTCGACGATTATGTTTTTTATTTTTAATTGCCTTTGGAAATATTAAAAATCAAAATTTAATTGTCAAAGTTTGCAAAAAAAAATTTGGGGTTGGCCACATTGAATTATTGCAGGGGGCTATGTACCTTTGTCAACCGTTTGGGGGGCCTGTCACATCCCACTAGGCTCGAGCTCTATTCACCAGTGTTTTTTCAACTGTGTCGACCCTTTCATGCTGGAGTCTTCGCTAGTTTGAGCTTCTTCCTCTTGTCGGAGTTCTTCCTGCCGAGTTTTGTTGTCAACCACTAAGTATTTTCCTCCACCAGCGGAGTCCAATTCACCAGCCGCGCCGCTAATTTCTGCCAACCCACCACCACCATGGGTGGCACTCATTTTTTTTTCCTCAGCACATGCCAAGGTCACATCAGGAACCAAGTGTTAGCACCTGAGGGGCTTTATTTTTGCACCGCATTAGCATGTAGAGTGCCTCATTTAGGCATTTTTTCATTTTATCATAACTTTCACCCACGATGTCGAAAATCAACAAACAAGATATCATCATAAAGGTTATTCAGTCTACTTTCTAGTGGTGACATCCATTTTGTGAAATTTTTCTCGCAAAAAAATTATAGCGAATTAAAGACAAAACCATAATCTGGACTCAGAGGCTCATATCTTCGCAACCGTTTATCAAATTTTAGTGATTCCAACGACATCAGGAAGGTGATTCAAATCTTTTTTCATCATTCTATACCCCTCAATCTGTTTCAGCTCCAAGTACTCTTGCATTAATTTTTTTAGTTTGGTGAATTTGTTCAATAACTTGGATATCCTAAAGCTTGGGAAAATATTTTTTGATCCGGGTAGCATCACTTGACTTGCACATCATCCTCAAAAGTCTTTATTTGTTGTTGAAGGTTAGTTTCTTTGTTTTTTTTGGAGAAATTTCATTATGGGGCTTGCATATACTCCTTCTTTGGTTATGTTTCACAAAGGTAACTATCAACAATGGCAAGATGGGATTGTCCACCATCTCCAATCACTTGATTTATTACGACATTTTTTTGGTATAGTTCCTCATCCAAGTGAAGAAATTCATGAGCTTGCTTGGAGTTGCAACAGATACAATGTTTTGGAGATCATTGAGATGCAAGTTGATTATGATTTTTTGAATTCTATTGATCATTTTTATTGTCCTCATATTCTTTGGACTAAGCTTTGCCAGATCTATGGAGATTCAGATACTCCACCATTCTCTGATGAACATAATTCAGACTATCATTCTCAGATTAGGTACCCCATCTTGATATTGTTGTGTAGGAGGTTGATTGCCTTTAGAACTGTTATTTGTTTCTTTAAAAATTTTCCAACTATTGTTTATAGAAACTTTTTCTATTTTATATAATTGTCTTTCACATAGGAGTTATAATGATTTCAATGAAAAATACCAACTTCATATGGATTCTTGTATTGTATTCTTCCTTTTTGTGCAACAACATTTGTTATTATTTCATTAATTGATCATCGGAGTATTGCCTGTATATTATTCATATTTGTTGGGACATTAATAATGGACCTAGTTAATCCCATTTGAGATTTTTTATGTCCCCATTGTCTTATTAATTGTGGTGTAGCAAACAATGGAAATTTACCAACATGTAGCATTTGTTTACAATATTTTCATACATTTTCAAATTTATGTATTGCATTATATTTTTTAAAAAATTCTAATTTTGTTGCTCACTTACATTAAGTTTTTCAATACAATGTTGAAATTGTAGTCGGTGACATATATAACATTCATATTGAGGAGTGTCTTCAATTTCTTTGAAATATATTTGTGTTGGATTCTTTTTCTAGTATTTCCTTTATTAGAACAATGTTGTTTAGTTGGTTTGTAAGTACACAATATTCTCTTCAATTTAGTAAGGGATATTAATTTCTTATAAGAGTTTCCACTTCGTGTAGTTTACTATAATTTGGCCTGAAAAATATTTCCCTTTTTCTTTTTCGTTGTTGAATTTGATTTGATGGTATCATGGGATTTTATTTATTTTTACTTGGTTTTTAATTACACATTTTTTTCTTCAATTCACCAAGTGGTATTTTTTTCTTTTGAACAATATTGGTTAATGTACTTTACTATTAATCGGTTCTAAAGATATTTCACTTTTTTTCCCTACATGACTTTGTTTTGGTTTTACAAGAGAATATGCAAAAGTTGAACTTCTTTCAAATTGTTCAATAGTATTTGTTGTCACTAGTGGCTCATAGTGCATATGTTTAGTACTTGTTCTAAATGTGATTATGTTATGTGTTGTTTGTGCTTATTTTTCTATGAAAAACTTTCTCAATTTGTTTACTAGTTGAAGACGATAAACAAATATGTATTTTTAGTATAGTTGCTAACCATTGTAAACAAAATGAACCTCCTTCAATTTTCCCTTCTGCATATGGCATTCCCATGTTGATAGTATATTGTTTATAGTTTAAAAGAAATGCTATTATGTCTAATGTATTTTCTTTCAATAAATGCTCTTGATAGCTAGTAAAATTTGTACAACTACCTTTAGTTGAATTACAAAAAGTTTGTGCAATGTACATCTTCATTTTTTCAGCATCAAATTCTCTATTCACCAAGTAACATATAGCATTGAAAAGGATTTTACCACAATTTCTTGTCATCATAGCTGCCTTTTTCACTGCATTCGGTTCCATTTCAAGTGCAATATGTTGCTGATACATTTCCAATGTTTCATAGTTATAGGAAAGGTAATTATAGTTATAGGAAAGGTAATTTGATAGTATAGGACTATAAATGATTTTTTTTTTTTTTGCAAAATAATGGTTCATAATGACCATAGTTTAGATTTTCATCATGAAATAAAATTGAATACAATTTTTTTTTAATATTGTGGTTGAAATGTAAGTACTTTTTCTTTGTAGTTGTTGACCACAATGTAATTGGTATGATTAACCATTTCGATACCCATTGTATGTAAAATGTGTCACCCCAAAGGCCTATCTTGTTCTGGTATAGCACTTGATGCAAATAATCACATTTTACCTAAATAAGCTATCATGTGTCATATATTGTGTATTTCATACAATATTTCTGGATGCAATTCATGTACAAGTGCTTGTAATGCATCAGAATCATCTTTCAATAACAAAAACATAAAGTAATCAGCTAATCCATTTTGTAATTCATTTGAAGTATAATGAAAATGAAGCAATATTTGAAGACTATCAAATAGACAATCTCCAATGGTATACAAAAAATATTCTAGTGGAAATAAGTTGTTTTTTAAAGAAATATCAATGTTGGGTACAATTTCTTGCTCACATTTGGTATAGTTATCAACACCAACAATATTAACCATTATTTAATTTGTTATGAAGAGAGATTTTATTCTAAGTTGGAAGATAATTATGATATTTAATTAAAAATGCACAAAAAAAATATTAAAATGAGAAATAGATGTTACTTGATTTGTAAGTTTAGTTATTGCTTCTAATAGATAGTTGATAAATCGGTCTTGTAGCCACTCATCTGAGAATAGATTAATCATTAGAAAATATGAAACCTAAAAATATGTAGTCAATTGAAGATATAATTTATGTAATGACATGGCTCACACAAGCTACTAGTGATAGATCTTTTCAAAAGAGAATGTAAGCTTTTGCTTATAGAACTCAATAAGAATGGAATAAAAATAAATTTCACATTGTATAATACTTTAGTCACTATTGAGGAAAATTTCCTCTTACTTCAACATTATATGAACTGAACCTTTCTTTGCTCAACAAATTTGCTACTGATTCTTTGGAAGCTAAATGGTACTTGTTCGAATTAATACAGGTTGACCACCAAAAACAAAAGTTTACTCAATAAATTGAATATAGATATTTTGTATAATTATTTAGGATTTTGGATACCTCTAGTAGTATTTTGGAGAAATATACGGTTACAGTTACATTAATCACTATCTTGTCGAGGCCTGAACTTGGGGAGACTCCCCATTGCTGAAACAATTGGCAAAGATTGTCTTTAAAAAGGTATTACTGAGGTAGTATTTGATTCAGGTGCTTTTGTCTATCAGAGACATATCAAGGCCTTTATTGATGCTGCTCATGAGCATTGATTGGATTTCTGAGTTGGAACATGGCTTTTCTTTCTTAGGCATCACTGTGTTATAGATCTAGCAACAATATGTCTTTCAATTCTGAAAGATGTCTGCATTTTACAGATTTGTATATTATCAAGGAAATTTTTTAGGTAGATGCTTTATCTTTGAGATTGGTTTGCATAGCATCTAGTCCCCATTAAATGGTCTTTGTATTTTATTGTAACTCAGGGATGAATGCTAGTATATTTTGGGTTATTATTACCTATGCTTTTAGTTGGATTTTTTTATATTTTTCACTGGCAAGATTCATTATCTTTGAATTCTATGTATAACGCTTTTAACTTGCTAATAATATTATTCAGCTATTTATTCTAGAAACCTTACATCTAATTGGAATGCATATTCTAGTAGGATGAGTTTTTGTACTTGTTCTTGCTTAAGTCTAAATAATGAGTGTGTAGTTGACCTTTTATGTGCTCAATGAAATCTAATAATTTTGTAAATTGTAAAATTCAAATTCCTGGCTTATTTTGTTAAATAGAGATACAAATTGATATCTCAAAGCTAAGTGTAAAATTTTTTTAGTAATCAGCATATTTATTTGTCTGTACAATAAATGTAGTTTCTCCAAAGTTGTACGAAGTCTAGAAAACCATTGCACATTTTCCAGTTTATACCATCTAAATTCTTAGTTTTTGTATCTTGCATTTTCTTCACTGCGTTTTCTATGCACATACGTAGTGCTGGGGTAGGAAGATCTGGGAAGCCAAAGATGACAGGGAGTCATTGCATGAAAGATTTGAAGACATAAACTTGCAAGATGATGATGAAGTATGTTTTACTTCTTTTTTTCTAGCTTTAATCCTATAGTTTTTGTCCAATATTTTGATCGATGTGTAGAAAAGGGAAAGGATAATGTGGACATAACTTCTGGACAAAAGAATGTATTGGAAAATGATTTTAAAATTGATATTTCACATCTCACTATGTGATCCTTCATTTGACTCACGCAATATGCTATTCTAGCACATGAGACCCCTTTTGTGAGACCCAAAAGGGGAATTCTTTCCATTTACCTTATTCACTATTCAAATTTTGTAACCTTGGGTATTGATCTCATGATGATGCTCTGGAGTAAACTGAACCTTAACAATCTAGCAATAGCTATAGTACTAATCCACCAATACTCTGAGTGCCCATGATGAATATAATTTAGCCTGTTCATTTGAGATTTATACTTTCTCTTCCCTTCATATTTGTAACTTTTGTTAGGAATTAAGGTTTACTTTTAATAATTAATTATTAAGATCTTTAATTATAATTTTCTCATCATTCTAACACTGGTATCAGAGCAATTTTTGTCTTGTGGCTATGTGTTAAACTTGGAAAAAGAAGAATGATCAAAATCATTCCATATTTAATTCAGGGGTAATGAATGATTCTTTTTGATAAATCTCTGCTGGGCGTCTGAAGATGTAGAAGAAAGGCATGTGAAGAATTTAAAAAGGGTGAGACTTGAAGGAAACGTAGGCTTGTTTGTACCCACCGTGACCATAAGGTATTAGAGGGACGTTAGGAAGTGACTGAATGGTAGGTTCGTGGTAGGAATGAGTGACTCTAACTGATGTCAATGGGTGAATTTCCAACAGAATTTGTGTGGAGATCCCTGTATATCTATAGACTAGTGTGTAAAGGCGTGAAGTTGTGGATGTTGTGCAAAGAGCACTGTTGAAAATTATGTGAAAGGTGGAAAGGATGAGATAAGAGTGCATAGGATAGGAGGAGGCTTAACAAATCTGCAGAAGTGTGGGTGCATGTAAGTTGTTTTCCTTTCATTTGTTGAGTGAAGGTTAGGGTTATGTATCTCTATTGTTAATTTTGGGACCAACTATATTTTTTTTTATAGAATATAAAGGTAAAAGGATAAATTGTTTGTGAGTTGAATCTCACTACAAATGATGCACATGCAAGTTGGTTATTTCAATATGTATTTGAAGTTAAATGCTAGTGGGTTCAAATTAGGTTATATTAAAATAAAGAATTAATTACAAATGTAATACGGTAAAAAAAAAAAAAAAAGATTTTAAAATGGGGTTTATTGTTTTGGAGAAATAAGGGTGTAGTCACATTATTTAAATAGGTGAATATATTTGTTTTCTTTGGAGTGATAAGGAAAATAAAGTGTTGCAAGGCTAATTTGGATAATATTTGCAATTGATGCATTATCGGTTGAATTCAACATCTTTATGTATGTACACTTTAATGCATTTACTAATGATGCGTTTAAAGCCATTAATGTTGTATTTTAAGATTAAGATCTAAAGTGGTCATATTAGAGGTTGGAGGAAAGGGAGGCAGGAGGACATCTATATCCCCAGCTAGCTTCTCACTCTTGCATGAGAAGCATTTGTTTCATTCACAATCTTTTCAGGAGCAAGATGGAGCATGCAGTGTTTATTTGGTCTGTGGATAATTGAATCCACAAACTTGGTGAGCTATTGTTGGTCTGTGGATAGTTGAATCCACAAACCATTTATGGATAATTGAGTTTTTCTTGATCCATAGTTTTGCAGATGTGTATTTATGGATAATTGAGTAAGTCTCGATCCACAAATGGAGGAGTGTTACTGTGGATAATGGAGTGAGTCTCCATTCACAGTTGGTTGGTAATTTTCTTGTGAATAATGGAGTAAGTCTTGATTCATAGTTGGTTGGTGTTTCCTTGTGAATAGTGGAGTGTGTCTCGATTCATAGGTAAACATTAGAAAATAGAACATTTATCTAAACATGAGGAGTTTAGATTGATGCTGATGCAAAGGTGGATAATCAGAACATTTACCTAGACCTAAGGATTTTGGGTTGATGCTCAAGACATTTTCCTAGACAAAGGAGTTTGGGTTGATGTGTATGCACGGTTGGCTAATCAACCATTTTCCTAGACCAAGAAGTTTAGGTTAATGCTGATACAATATTTTGGTTTTCTTTTTTGTAATGTAAATTTTAAGAGGGGGTTGTTAGGAATTGATGTTTACATTTAGTAATTAGTTATTAGGTTAGTTAGCTGGCTGGGAAGTTAATATGTTATAGTTGAATCATTTCTCTTGTAGATACATTTATTTGCATGTACAATCTGGAAATTAATATAATACAATAGACAACTCTATCTGTAAAGAACTAATCCAGCAAGAGTATGGTTAAAAGTGGTATCCAATGGGTCCATTGGATTGTGGTGTAATGGTAATGGGATGCTTTTGAAAATGAGTAACCAAGGTTTAACTCGCACTTTCTGTTAAGATGTCCTACCATCCCTGTTAATTGAGTGCCATGATAGGATGGTTAAATCCATGTGCACATTGAAATTCTTAAACACCTATACTGGCGATGACTAAGCTATG
This sequence comes from Sequoia sempervirens, assembly GCA_007258455.2. Classification (NCBI taxonomy): domain Eukaryota; kingdom Viridiplantae; phylum Streptophyta; class Pinopsida; order Cupressales; family Cupressaceae; genus Sequoia; species Sequoia sempervirens. The sequence goes on along the minus strand of VDFB02372141.1, from coordinate 79,810 downwards.
ACTTAGTGTTGTCCATAGCTACCCTAAGAAAAAATGTAATATCCAAAGGAATTGTTATAGATTCCCAGCTATAAACGACTTTAAAAATCAAAAGGAAAAGGAAAGTGGGCTTAATTTAATGAGAGGTACAATTTTTGTTCCTTGATTCAGAGGATTGGCTCTGCTAGAATTAGTTGAATTAGTTTTTCATATATAGACAGATTTACAATCGCTATCCCTTCATGATTTATATTTGATCATTTGTATTCTTGTTTTATTATTGAGCGTTCTCATTTTTTTTTTGCATTATTGGCACATGAAATCCGTAACATATCAATATGTCTGTAATGTTGTATCGACATTGCATGTATTCGTTTGTTTCGTGTGTTCATCCAATTCCATCAACTAATCTCCTCTAAAGCAGAATCTTTGCACAAACAAGATAAGTACATTTTTGTTCATTTATTGAATGGGACTCTTTTTGGGACTATAGTAAAGATATATGTTCATACGTGTTATACTCTTTAAGGTTTTGGAATCATAGACGAGCCGACTAGACTGTAGATAGTCGATAGGAAACACTGGGTATTTAAGGGCAATTTTCTACAATGGAAATACAATACTTCAAAAGCCGCAACCCCGTACATCACCAAGGCACAAACCCTACAAAATAGTTAGGGCGTGATAACTGTTTGACATAATGTTTAAAGTAAGAATAGAGTTGCCTAGCACAAATTTGCACTCAAATCTTGCAGAGACGATTCAACATCTTGATTGCTACTATGAAATTTTTAGTCAAGTTGGTAACTCTCGGCTTTTTAGTTACAAACAACAGTGATTTCATTAAGAAAGAAGGGGATATTGATGGCGCATGCACAAAATTTTAGAGTCTTATAGAGTTAGCTCCTAAACTTGTCGAAGCTGTTGTTAGACGTCGAAGCTATTGTTAGACATGCAAACATGGTGAAACACCTAGGAAATTTTAAAGGGCGTACGTCAAGGAAATTGAATCACATATATTTGTAAGCCAATAAAGCAAGGAATTTTTTGTTTTATAAATAAATGAACACTTTTTGATGTCTGATAAGGAAATAAAGAGAAGGATAACGAGCACGAAGACACTAACAGGATGAATGAGAATACGAAACGTAAAATTTTAGATGCAGGTACAAAATTCACAGAATTATTACGATACAACTAGTGAGTTACAGCTGCAGCAGGAAAATCTTTTTGAAGTACCTCTGATGTCCACTTCATTAGCTCAATATAACTATCCTCGTTAGAATATTACTTGAAATAGTTGGGATAAGAACAGTTTCCATTCTTCAAGAGTGTCTCATTTGTTCCTGCATCCAACAAAACCACATTTAAAAAGAAATCATGACGTTCTATTGGAAAGGAATAAAAAAGAATTAAATGAACATATTAAAGATGATATAAAATACACTATTATGGTGATGTCAATCAAGAAAATTCTAGGCCCTTTTCACAAATTAGTAAAGTTCATTAAAATATAAAAATTAATAAATACAATAATTAATTTAATAAGATGTGAACTATTATATTTTTAATTTTTTTTTAAAAAAATTTAAATAATTTATAGTTAAATAAGATAAAATAATTTAAAAATAATATTTTTATTCTTTGCACAAAAATATTTATATTAATTTAATATTTTTAATTTATTATTGATTATAAATATAAATAGTAAATTAGTTAAATAAGGTAAAATAATTTAAAAGTAATATTTTTATTCTCTAGACAAAAATATTTAAAATATTTAAATTAATTTATTCTTGATTATAAATATAAGTAAATTAATGTAAAATTAATTTATTTTATTTTATATTCATAATAATAATAATAAGTAAAAAACATTTAAAAAAATAATGAGCAAAAAGTATTTATTAAAAAAATATTTAAATTTTAAAATTTGAAATAAATTAAGAAACTTTTTTATAATAATATAAAAACATTATTACTTATAGATATAAGAATATCTTACAAATAATTAGAATCACTATAGTAGCACAAAGCCTTTCTTATAAATATTATTATAAAAGAAATAAATATTGTATCATATTTTAAACAAATTACATATGCATATGCTTGATTGATGATGTAATTAAAATTTATATAGAACATTGTTTATAATAAAATTTGCTCTTAAAATTTAATTAAATAAAAAATATAAAAATATAACAATGGTGTTAATTTGAATACAAGCTAGAATTAATACCAGAATAGTGAATATTATTCACTGTTGCGGTAGTTGATAACGCTACTATACAGTTGGACCTAGCCCAGGTTTGTACCAGTGCCTAGGCGCAGAGGAATGGGTCGTTATAACTGTAATTACCGACCAAGATCTAATGAGACATTATCTAGAAGGTTTTCTGCATCTGAAGACTTTGTTAAACCGTGCTACAATGGAAAAGGTATGTATGGTTATGGTGAAGAAAGGCGAAGAATTGAAAACTCTGCCACTACTGAAAATGAACATGGATCGTCTCCTAAAGAAATAGTTACAGCGGATTCTACTTAGTCACAAGATGCAAGATGGTCACTACTTATTGTACAAAGAGATAAAGTGAAAGTATTTGCTTGATTCATTGTGGAGAGCTTATGCTGAAATAGTATTGGTGTTAAACTAACTTATATGGTTTTTCTGACTTTTGTAGGACACAACAGCTTGCATCATGTATGCATTTCCTCGTTATCATACATCAATGAGGGCGTATTTCAGTGTATACAGTTTTATTACTGCACTATTCCTAAGCACGCAAGAAGGTATTTGGAAGCTTCGAAAGTACCTCTGTGATTACCTGAAAGAAGTCTTTCTACAGATGTATTCATCCATTCTTGAAGGCGGTCACCTATAGATGTGGCAATTCTCTCTGGGCGGCTGCGATCATCGATAGTGAATTGAGAGTTGGAGAAACCCGCATGCAGATTACAGAAGAGAAAATCCACCAAGCAGCGGGTCTGCCAAATTCAGGTAAACATGTATCCCGCTGTAGAGATTATGATAGAGCTAAAATAACAATGAGTCTTACCAGATCTGAAATGGGTGCGAAATATTCAGAATTTTTGCTTGATGCAATCATTGACCCACCTGTGCAAATTGCTTGCAAGTTCTTGGCTTACAAGCAGTTGAGGGTTAAGACATCTGATTATATCCCATTTATGTTTGTTGAGACTGGTCTATATTTGTTAAGGAGCAAATGTTGGACCAGATCGTATCTGTCCAGAAGAAGAGGATGAGCTCTTTTAATTATTCGACCATCCTCCAGTATGGGCAATTAAAGCATTCAGTGAAAAGTGGATTCCTCGCTGTGTTATTGGGCATGCAGACTCATCTATAAACGTATATGACATCAAGGGAAGGGATGTTTCGAGGAGTAAAAAGGAGCAAAAAATGGCCAGAAAATGGATTTCATCAATACTAGATAATATTATGAAAGAGCATGGACATAGGGTTCTTGGTGGAAGTGGGGGAGAAAACAGATGAGATAAAAACTGTAGATGAATCAAGAGAAAAAGGGGACGATGAAAAATTCTTATCTCTGGGACGCAGATAAAAAAGCCAGGGAGGAAGTTTGTTGCAATGAATTACCCTTCTACCCAGAATTTCAAATTACTGAAATGCCCAATAAGTCCTCCAGTAGGGAAAGAGATTTGTGTGTCTTATCTAATGAGGAGAGGGTGGGAGAAGGATAAAGGACATGACTGCCTCCAGACTGATCTCTCCAGATTATTGATTGAAAAGTCCATGTTGAATGTAGAGAGGGCTGCCTTTGAGGCTCAGAATAGGCAGATTAAATTCATTGAAACCAAGGAGAGCTATGAAAGACAAATTAGCGGGTGCTTGAGCAATCAAAGAATGTACATTTGATACAACGCACCATTAAATATAAAGAATGTGTAAGCCAATAACTTGCAAGAAACTTGCACAGGTGGGTGATGGATTATATCCACCAACAATCCCTAACTATTCATACACATTTCAGATCTGGTGAGATGCATTCTTATTTCAACTTGATCATAATCTCTCGAGAGGGAGACATGTTTACCTAAATTTGGAAGACCCATTGTTTATTGGATTTGCATCATCTATAATCTGCATTCTTTTCCCTACTGCTAATTCACCGTCGATCATGAATCGATGATCCCCGCGTAGACTTTCTAAATTAATCTCGTGGACCTTCATGCTGGAATGCCAAATCTTAGCCTGCTGGTTATCCTCCATTTTCCCCGCCAACTTGTTCAATTGTTTACAAAGTTGGTGTAGATGGATTGTTTACAGCCTTGAGTAATATGTGATGTATATAAGAATGTTGGTGTGTAGCGATATTCATGTTGCTTCCACGTATCAAATATATCCAGAGAACAGCTGGTTGCATTAAAGGATTGGACACCGTTAATGGTGGCACAGTTTGAGGTAGAAATGAGGTAAAGTGGAGGAACAAATTTTTACAAGTGCCCCGAGGTTAATTGTGAATTTTCTTTTTGTTTAGGAATTTAATTGTAAGTTTTAGAAGCATTGTCTATCATATGCAATTCTTTCTCATAAAATAATTAATTCAAATGAGAAAGCATAAATAAATTAGTATGTATGTTGGTGTAAATAAAGTCTTGTACCTAGTCAGTTCATTACTAGGGGACTTAATTACACCTTAGTTAAGTTTACTTAGGGACCACATAGGAGGTTGTTGGAGAATTTCCACTTTTGGTGGACTTGACATGTCATTACTTTATGATTTCCACCTTTTGTGGACACATCATGTGATTATCTCTCCATCTTTGGTGGAGTGATAACTCTTCATAGTTGTCTCATGTCATAAGATTATGACACTTGTCATAATCTTATGCCCTTCTATGTTCTCACCTTGGCTATATAACCAAGGGGTCTCTCTCATTGTAATGAATCATAATCATATCTTATCAATGACATTGAATACAGTCTATTCTTGTCATATTCTCTCTCTTTTCTTGTGCTTTCCATTTGTTCCATAGATCTTGGGTGGCAGCCATAGCCAATTCTAACATGGTATCAGAGCAGGTTGGGTGTCATTGGAGAGTCTTATTCTGAAGAGAGATCCCAGATCTTAGGAGGTTCTGTTCATGGCTCTTTGTTGTAGGTTCATATCTGAGCTTGCTGGTACAAATCTGAGCTCACCATTGTGTTCAAAAGGTTCAAGATAGTCAATTTTTCCTTTTGTTTCGTCCAAATCGGACATACGAGGCCAAATCTATGAGGGTTTGAAGCTGAAGAGTAGTTGCCAAATCTAGAAAGTAGCTGCATTTTTGGAGCATTTTGGGTCAAATCCGACCCTGCCATCGCGTCCAGAAGGGCCAAAAACCCTAAGATTGATTGTCAATTCATCCATTTTGGAGCAAGTCATCCGGTGAGGAAAAAAAATTTAACCTAGAGAGCCGTACGGCCCCCCAGGTCATCATTATTGCGCATGGTACAATTTCAGAAAATAAAATATTCTATTTTGTGTTTGAATATTTTCTGAAATTTTTTATAAAAAATTGTATTGTTGAAATATATTTTCAAAGGTTTTCATTGTAAAATTTTATTTGAAAAGTTAAAAAAAATAAAAATCAAAAAGCAGAAAAAAAATTCTGCGTACCCGATGTAGGGTACTCTGTACCCACGGAGTATGCAAGTCCCACGTGGCCTACAGCCCGTGGCCCACACAGGCCCTCGTGGCTCCCACACACACCGGCGGCCTATTTCCAAACACCGGCGGTGAAAATTCAAAATACCCGGCAGCCGGCAAAAACAAATCCGTTGACCTGTTTGCAACACCAGTGACATCCATTAAAACATGGCGGACTGTCAAAGATTCTGAGCAATCACGGAGATTCCATCGGCATCTCACAGATTCTGCCAACAACTGTGACGTTCCTGGAGACGTCAATTTTACGCCGGAGCACAGCCGAATATTCTGTGACCGGAGGAATATTCTTTGTTTTACGACCACCATCCCATCAAATTTAATCGCCTACGTTGATGACATCAGCAATATGTCATGGATGACGTCAGCAAAGCCTTTGAATTTTTTGTACCCCTCTCCATTTGAGTTTTCATTTTTGCATTTCATCTTTGAAGCTCCATAACTTGCTCATTTTGAGTCCTTTTTTCAAGCAATTTTTTTTTTTATTTTGGGTAGAATTCCATGCTCTACACACTGGTGCAATCATTTTTTGGTTTTGGTGCCTGGTTTTTCCAAAATTTGTAGATTCTCACAGGTGTTGCTGCTTTGTCCTCATTTTGTAAACTTTAGGAGCTCATAACTTGCTCCTATAGTAACATTTTTGGGTGCAATTTTTTTTAAAGTGCATGATTTTTCATGTACTTCTCAGTGGTAGGATCAGATTGATCTCATTTTGCACCAAAAATTGTACTTGGTACTGTGGCCTATTTTGGCATTTGTAAGCACTAAGATCAAAGTCTAGTTTGCTATTTTTGGCATCTAGCAACTGTAAACACACTAAATATAAAGTGAAAAATCATATATTGCTTTTGGGTTTCTTGATTGAGTGATTTGGGGGGGGTCTCTTGGTGCATTGCTTTGATCTATTTGCTTTTCTCTTTCATTTTCATGGATCATTCTAAGGTTCCTTTGCTCACATCATATAATTATTCAACATGGCATCAAAATGCATGGAATATTCTAATGATAGAAGGTCACTCTCTATATGTTGAAAATAAGGTACCTGAACCTACAGATGCAGATAAAAAGTTAAAATGGATGATCAAACATGCCAAAACTCTTGGGTGTCTTCCTAGACTAGTTTCTCAAGATTTGTTGTTCCAAATTGAATCATGTAAAAATTCTCATGAAGCTTGGGAAAAATTGAAAACATTGTATGGTACTACAGATGAAGTAAGAGGCTATCAAATTGATAATGATTTGATGAATCTTGATCCTAAGAACTTTGACAACATCCAAGACTACATCACTAAGGTTAATGATCTAAAAGAGCAATGTAAAGCATGTGGAATTGATAAGGACATCTAGTTGGTGTACAATACAATGAAAAAACTTGGTCCTGATTATGCTTCTTTTGTTTCTAGCTTTCATACTCATAGATTGACTATGCGGTCTGCATATACTACACCTTCATTTGCATCATTTTCTGAGATGTTGATACATGAGCAACAAAAGCTTATCTCAATGGGTCTCATCAAGACTTCTACATCTTAGGCATTGTTGGTTAGTCAGGTGAAAGAATCAGAATCAGATAAGAAACAAAAGAAAGCAAAGAATAATCAACATTCAGATCAAGTAAAACCACATTCAGATCAATCAAAGAAAAAATCTTCTTCAAAAGGAGAAACATCTAAGAAGGAGAGACCTTCTTGTGCATATTGCAAGAAGGATGGACATGAAGAACACTATTGTTATAAGAAGGATATTGATGAGTTGAAAACTCTTCTCAAAAGGAATCACATTTATTTTCCTTCTAGAATGTCTGAATCTTCTTCTCCTTCTACTTCAAAACAGTCTAAAAAGGACAAAGGTCAAACATATATATCAGGATATAAAGGACAAGCTCTTTGTTCTCATTCAAGTCGAGGATCAGGGAGATGGCTTCTAGATTCAGGAGCATCTCATCATATGGCATCTTCATAGACTATCTTCTCTTCATTTCAGCCTTGTTCAATGTCTCCTATATTGATGGGAAATAATACATACATGAGTGTAATAGGGAAGGGATCTATTAGCATTGGGGAGAACACTTTTCAAGATGTCTTGTGTGTTCCTCATTTGATGAACAATTTACTTTCCATTTATTAGATTACACATGGTGGAGATGGGAGAACTGTGGAGTTCACTCCTGATTCTGTTATCATTTGTGACTTGGACACTAGAGCTTTTATTGCTACTGGGGTGGTTGATCATTCATCTCGGTTGTACTCCTTTGCACAGTTTGCTTCTGATGATGATCTTGTTCCTTCGACTGTTGATCATATGAACTATGATTCAGAGGAGACATTTGGCTTTTTGAACTTAGGCATACTCACATCAGATCTAGTACTTGAGCCATGCACTCTATCTCCTCCATCTACTGTTGTACTTGATGATACTTGTGTTGCTACAGTTTTGGCTCCTAGTGATTCTGTACAATAGGATATACATAGTCTTCCAGATATGGCTACTTTGGATGGCTTCCTCACAGGTATTTTAGACTTGTTTTTGGAGTCTCATCTTGCAGATTTGGAGGACACTATCGATAGCATTCATCTTCTCTTTGATGAAGATGCACCTTCTTCAATTGTTGTGAAGGAACACTTTGACCCTCTTGTTCATTCTCTACATGATCATTCTTCTCAGATTGGCGTGAGTGTGGATACTTTTGGACAACATTTCGAGGAGGCTTCTTTGTCTTCAGAGGAGATATCTTTGTCTTTGGATAGTGCTCTACATTCTTCTCTACTAGATGTTTGGTTTTCCTCTTTAGCAGTGTGGCCTAGAACACCTGATTGGAGTGTGTCAGCTTTCGGCATCGACATGGATACACTTGAGCATGCTTCAGAGACATCATCATACATCATTCATCTTCATGATTTCCTGCATATATCCTTGGTTTTGTTTCTTCCTAAGGGGAGGAACATTGTTTAGTGAGATTGGATCATCTTCAGCATTCAATGTCGAGCTTCTACCATCATTGCAGGAGACTCAACATTGAGGGGGGCCTACCTTGTCTCTCTTCTACTTCTCTCTTATGGGGGGGTCTTTTTCGTCACATGGGGTTTTTACCTTCTCATTCTTCATTGAGAGCATCAATTTTTGTATTTCATCTCTCTTTTGAGGGGGAGTTTTTCCCATGAGGTTTTCTCCCTTTCCCCGCTTGTGAGAGATTGCATTGTGTACATGGGTACCTAACATGGCCTAGTAGCCGGGACCCATCTTTGCATCTTTGTTTCATTTTCATAATAATTCGCTACTCCCTAAGTTGCACTTAAGGGGGGGTGTTGGTGTAAATAAAGTCTTGTACCTAGTCAGTTCATTACTAGGGGACTTAATTACACCTTAGTTAAGTTTACTTAGGGACCACATAGGAGGTTGTTGGAGAATTTCCACTTTTGGTGGACTTGACATGTCATTACTTTATGATTTCCACCTTTTTGGACACATCATGTGATTATCTCTCCATCTTTGGTGGAGTGATAACTCTTCATAGTTGTCTCATGTCATAAGATTACGACACTTGTCATAATCTTATGCCCTTCTATGTTCTCACCTTGGCTATATAACCAAGGGGTCTCTCTCATTGTAATGAATCATAATCATATCTTATCAATGACATTGAATATAGTCTATTCTTGTCATATTCTCTCTCTTTTCTTGTGCTTTCCATTTGGTCCATAGATCTTGGGTGGCAGCCATAACCAATTCTAACAATATATATTTTAAATACAGTCTATTTTGCAAGACGTTTATTTAATTTATTGTATTTTATATTTTAAATATTTACTTTTATTATTGATCAAATATACCCAGAAATGAGGTTTCCTATGATTTTTCTTTTTCTTTTCAGTTTTGATTGTAAGTTCTAGAAGCACCGTCTATCATATGCAATTCTTTCTCAAAAAATAATTAATTTAAATGAGAAAGCATAAATAAATTAGTATATATATTTTAAATATAGTCTATTTTGCAAGACATTTATTTAATTTATTGTATTTTATATTTTTAATATTTACTTTTACTATTGATCAAATATACCCAAAAATGAGGTTTCCTATGAATTTTCTTTTTCTTTGCCATTTTGATTGTAAGTTCTAGAAGCACCCTCTATCATATGGAGTTCTTTTGAAAAAATAATTAATTCAAATGAGAAACCATTATCATAATTGAACACGGTGGGAGATACCATTAAAAGGATAGTATATGAAGAATAGCAATATTGTTTGTTTTCAATGACAGTGTTTATAAACTTTGGATATTGGCATACATAATGGTTGGTTGAGGATAATGGCAATGCATACATGTTTAGGGCATGTGAACATGATTTTACATATGCTAGTTAAGACCCTTGCTTCAAGAATTATGAAACACATGACAGTTGAACAGGTGAAGGGCAGTCCCAGTCCTTTGCAAATGAGAAATACACTAAAAAAACCTAAAAGCCTAATGTGTCCAAGTATAAATGCACCTTTTTCTCCATGTCTGAACCTCCATATATTTTAGAGTAGCATATCTTAGTGAACTGCAAATGGTAAACAGTGTTCATCTGAACCATACATAGCCTTGTTTTGAGGCTTTTCTTTTATAATTTCAATTACTGTTTGTCTTCATGGTGTGAAAATTTAGTTGTATTAGCATGTTTATGTTGTTTCGTTGTTTTAAATTCTTGAGATACTAAACTATAGAGAATTGCAAGATTCTTGGTGACACAATTTTATAAGGAATCTAGATTACTAGTTTGTAGTTGGCAATACCCTAGAGTATATGAGGACCAAAACTTAAAACATGAGATAAGAGAACCCAAATCATAGTTTGAATAAAAAGTAGAAGTAAGGCTTTCGAGCTCAAATCTTAGTGGAATTGGGAAGGCATGGTTTTTCAACCCATCACTGGTTATAAATGATCATGATTTATAGAGCCAACATGGTTTAGAAGTAATATTTGTGCTTGGAGAGGCATTGATTACATAGATTTAGGATCTTGTTCGTGCACTTAGGCATTTTAAATATTTGATTGATTCTTGCAAGAAACTGTGCTCATCCTAATTCAAATTATGAAATGACACACCTTCATGAGATGCATTTGTATTGTAGACCTAAGATATCATAAAAAAATAAATGAGGTTAGTTTTCTTGCAAGGTGTACAAACATTTTCAAACACAAAGGATGTTTTCTAAGTAAAATGCATCATTGGGGTGTGATATGTAGTAATGATATTGAATTCCAAAAATTTGAACCATGGTCTATTATAGGTTTGTTTGATGACATCACTATATGGCATGTTGGAAGGGTTGCCTCAAAAGTGTAGTTGGAAGCATCACCTCTAAAAACTACAATTGAAGCACACTTTTGATAAATATACTATGTTTTGAGGGCATCAAAGTTTACATTCTTTGTTTACTATATATTTTCTTGTTGATCATCCTGTTTATATTTGCAATGCATGACACATACACTAATATTTAGTTAAGGTCCAATCATTATATCAAAGATCTTTTTGATCTGTGTGAGCTTATTCTTTTCAAATCATTGTTTTGGAATTTGTGTTGTAGTTGTTATGAAAATATGTTATTGGTTTTGTATTTAACTATTCAACATTTATTCCATAGATTGTGATGAAAATGGAGGTAATTATGTAGCTTTAAAACTTGTAAAACTATTATACTATAGATCTAATTAAGTGTTCCTTGTTATAATTTCTTTGTATATGATTATGTGTTTAGATTCATTTTACCATTTGCAGAAGTAAACAGAAGATTGTAGAAGAATAAGACCAGAAGATAGAAGTGACGCAACATATACCATGGAGAAACCCTTTCGGGAAAAAACTCCACCAAGAATTAATGTATTATTTAATCTCATAATAATATTACAATAATTCCAATCCTTGCTTGAGATGCTTCTTTTTCCTCCAACAAATCTTCTTCACAACCTGCAATAAAATTTGATAGAACTCTCTTCAACTTGCTACAATTTATAGACAATAATGAGCCTTGTAAACACTAAAAAGTTTACAATTACAAAGAAAAAAATTTATCTCACAAAACCTACACATGTTCATTGCAAGTAGAGTTCTCCCATGAAAAATAATTTCAAACCAAGTCCTTTATTAATTTGGACGTCCAAAACTGAAGACCTAACTCAATGATTATTCTTAAGATATCTTGTAAGCTTCTCCTCAAAGTTGGCACCCAAGAATGGACCCAATTAACTCAGCCTTATAAAATATCTTATCATGCAAAAGTGTTAACTCCAAGATGACAACTTGAGCACCCAAGGTGGGTCCAAGTCAATCTTTGTTAACTAAAACATATCTCTCCATCAATTCATGCAAACATGATGCATGATTGATCATCCCCACTTAATTGAATGTATCACTTGTTATCTGTCATGCAACTTAATTCATTAGTCATGCATTCCAAGTCAACTAAAGTCAACTAGCATTCAACTGAAACTAACTACATGCAACTGAAGATAATTGAACCATAATAGAACTTGAATTAAACTGAACCGATACTGAATTGAATTGAACTGATACTGAACTGAACTAAATTGAACTAAACTTCATACATGTAAATATCAATTCCTAACTTCTAGGATCTTTACATGCATTACTGAAGTGTTATCTTTTCTCCAAACAATTAACTTAAATCAAGGTGGGTTCCACCTTCCACGTGGGTGCCCCATGTGCTCCTATTTTGTAGGATTTCTTCATGGGAATCCCCACAAGTTCTTATCATTTAGAATTAATTACAAATGCCAATTTAAATGTTCATTTCATTCAAATTTAATCTCTTTCTAATCCTAGTGTTGGGGAACACTTTCCAAGGACTTAGGAGATATATGAAATAATGTTTAGGATTGCAATTAAATGGCATCCTATTCCCAACATTCTCCCACTTGACATTATATAGTTGAATTATTTAAAAAAAATCATTTTATAAATCAAGTACAGGACTCAAGGTCAATGGCCTTCCTGTACCAACTAATCAATCCACGCCAACTTCAAATGCAACCTGCATAATCATGAAGCTCCAAGCAAATGATTAATACTCAAAACCAAAAGAAATTATCTATAGGAACTGGTTTCGTAAGATAATCTGCAACGTTAATCAAAGTGTCAACTTTCTCAATTAATACCTTCCCACTCTTAACCATTTCTCGCCCAAAGTGATGTTGAACATCAACATGCTTAGTACGAGCATGCTACATAGGATTTTTGACTAAAAAAATAGCACTCTAACTATCACATTCAAGTTTAACTTACTTACAATTAAAACCAATACCTTTCCCGAGTCTCTGCAACCAAACTACCTCTTTAGAGGCATGTGAAATCACTGAGTGTGTTGACCTCATGTCCAACCAGGGTGTAGGCTCCTCATACTTCCTGTTGAAATCTCATCAAGAGTAAAAATCTCAACACATGTCTCTAACCATAAGAGAACTCAAGCCTCGCCTATTTCTCCAAGTATCCATAAGGAACTATAACAAACCAATCCATGCCAAACTCCAAATGCCACATAGCACTATCATGAATTAATCAAGCAAATTATTAATATACCCAATACATAACAGAACCCCACAAGATCAATGTCAAAGATCCAATCATGAAATTCTTGATCTAACCATCTCCTCCAAGGAGATTGCATGCATCATAACATACATAAACATCCTAGTCTCAAGAGAACAAGTACCATGCCAAACTCTAAATGCATATCAAGAGTAAACCATGACATAATATCAACCATTCTAAACCAAGAAAAAAAATATCCCCAATCGCATAAAGATAACCTTACCAATGATGTATACACATCACTATCAACAACTCCCACTAAACTATGGTATGAGCTACACATGGCATCATGATTACCATCCTCTTCATGAAGATCACTCTTTAACATGATGAAAAGAGTGATCACTAACATTTTTGCATGAAATTCAGTTCTCAGGATTTTATGGAATTTCTCTTTCCCTCATGTTGCTTGGGGTCTTTGGAAAGAATGCAACAACAAAATTTACAGAGATAAAGAAGCTCTGGTGGATATTTTTTTTGATAAAATTATCAGATTTTTGAAAGAAAATGTCAATGCTATATCTCATAAGGTTAGCAATTATGGGAAAGTGGCCCACTTGTCCTATGACCTTATAGTTTCCAAGGAATAGAATATAAGCCTTGATTTTCCTTGCACCCCTAAAAAATCCAAGAAGGATAGAGAGGGTGTTTGCTGGTCTTTTCTTCCTAATGGATGGGTCAAAGCTAACTTTGATGGTGTGGCTAAAGGTAATCCAGGGGCGGCGGGTTGTGGTGGAGTAATAAGGGACTCCTTTGGAAATTTTCTAGGTGCGACGACCACTCCTCTTAGTTCCCAAACCAATCACTTTGCAGAGGCTGCTGGCGCTTTTCACATTATAAATTTAGGTCAAATTCTTAACTTAAAAAACCTCTTGCTTGAAGGTGATTCCAAAAATATTATTGATTTCCTTCGTGGCAAGTCCCCCCCCCTTGTGGACAATAAAATCATGGATTGATGACGCCATCTCGATTCTTGCTAAGTAAACATTTCGTCTCTGTTTGACCCATTGTGTCGGGCAAGATGGGTGTAGATAGGAAAAGAATTGAGTTGGACAACTATGAGATGCACACAAAAAATGTTAAGGCTTGGAATAAAGTTAAAAGCGGGGGGTTACATCCTTTCATGGAGAAGCTCCATGGATCAAATTAGGAGGCTACAGATCTTTTTGAGGAAAATTGGAATAATGGGGATCTTACCCTTTTTGGTAGGAAAGTTGAGCTCAATGAAAACCTGATAGCTGAAGTGATAGGAATGTCTACTAATGGGAAGAATTTTTTTAGGGATAGGGTTTTTTCAGGGATAGGGATCCCTCTGTAGATGTTTTGAATTTAGCTAGAAATAATGTTGATATCCATTTCAAACTTTTGAAATGGACCTTCAATGAAATTAACAAGCTAAAGATAAAAAATTGGGCCCTTCAAAGTAAATTGGAAGATTTGGGTGCCAATGTTGCAGCGATTGAAAAGAAAGAGGTGGAACAAAGAGATTACGATCTCAGCAAAGATACTCATTACCAAGCTGGAAAGAACAAAAATGTTGAAATTGAGGTGGAGAAAATGAAAAATACTATCAAAATTATTGTTGAGCAAAACAACCATATGGCCAGACACAACGCCATCATTATCAATGCCATGACCAAGAAATTGGAGAAAAATCCCTACAAGGGTCTCTGGTGGTTGATCTGGAGGATACCAATGAAAGAAACTAGGAGGTGGATGTTGGCATTTCTAAGAGAACCAGGGCCAACTTGTAGAGGAAGGCTCCCCGCACTCCGAATATGATTCAAACTTTTAAGAAGGGGGTTCATGATATGCAGAACCTGGAGGCCGAGACTGAGTCTATCCTGAAAACGTTGGGTTAATTACTGCTGGTTTTTAGTTGACTTTTCAGCTACTTTTATTGCTTGACCTTTCTGGTCTTTTGCGAATTGTTGTTGCTTATTTTTGTTTTTATCTTTTGTGCAGCTGTTTGTTTTTGTTGGACTTTTCTTTCCTTTCTTTTATGTTGTAAACTTTGTGGTTTTGGGTCCCTGTAAAACCCATTTTACCCTTTATCAAAAACATTTGTGCATGAAATCATCAGTTCATGATTATTGTCATCTAAGGATTCCTCTGTAGAAGAATCAAAACTCTTTTCCCTGTTCTTACAATCCTTCTTCACATGTCCCGATTTCCCATAGTTCCAACACTTTACCTTACTCCATCCTTTGGACTTACCCTTCCCTTCCTTGTCTCCCTTAGGTTTCTTTTTCTCAGGCCTACCTTTTACAAACAAGGCATCTTGGATTTCCATTTTAGACTTCCTCCTCATCTCCTCTGATAGGAGAGTAGGAATTATATTGTCCATCTTCAGATATGCACCACTACCACTGATAGCAACAATTAGATTTTTTCAAGATTGTGGTAAAGAACAAAGTAACAAAATGCATTTATCTTTATCTTCTAGCTTTACATCTACAGATGCTAACTAACTTAAAATCAAATTAAAAGCATTCAAATGATTTGCAACAGAATCACCATCTTTCGTCTTTAATGAATACAACTGTCTTTTTCAGATACAACTTATTAGAAGATTTTTAGTTTGATAAATATCACCTATCCTCTTCCACAATTTATATGTAGTATCTTATTCTGAAACATTCAAGAGAACAACATCGACAAGACATAATCTTATGGGAGGCAGGCTGTGGCAGAGTCATAAGGGACTCCTTTGGAAATTTTTTAGGTGCGACGACCACTCCTCTTGGTTCCCAAACCAATCACTTAGCGGAGGCTGCTGATGCTTTTCACATTATAAATTTAGCTCAAATTCTTAACTTTAAAAACCTCTAGCTTGAAGGTGATTCTAAAAATATTATTGATTTCCTTCATGGCAAGTCCTCCCCCTTGTGGACAATAAAATCATGGATTGATGATGCCATCTCGATTCTTGCTAAGTTTGATAGAATTAAAATTTCACATGCCTATAGAGAAGCTAATGCTGTTGCAGATTTTTTTGCTAATGAAGGGGTTAGGAGTAATGATCTGAGCACTTGGCTAAATTTTAGTGATCTAAGTATTAATGTCCGCACTTTATTGAATTATGATAATTCACATGGACAAGAGGCATGTCATCTCTTTAATGAGGACAGGATGGAGCTTTCATATCACAATAATTAGATTGTATGGGACCAAGCTCGGTTGCTTAGTCTGCAAGGTGGCTTGGCACGCTTTGTGGGTTCTTAGATTTGGCCGGACCAGTTCTAGTAAAGATTTCATCTCTGTCTGCGCCACTGTGTCGGCCGAGATGGGTGGAGATAGGAAAAAAATTGAGTCAGACAACTAAGAGATGCACACAAAAAATGTTAAGGCTTGGAATAAAGTTAAAAGCGGGGGGTTACTTCCTTTCCTGGAGAAGCTCCATGGATCCAATCAGGAGACTACGAATCTTTTTGAGAAAAAATGGAATAATGGGGATCTTACCCTTTTTGGTAGTGTTGTGCCCTCAGCACACACGCCCCGTTCGGAATGGGGACCCTCTTTTCTTTCACCTTGCTGGGTCTTTCGGGGTTGCCTCGTTTTGTGTGCCCCTCTTTTTTGATGTTCCGCGTGGTCAATATTGCTCTAAGGTTTCATCCTAAAATCAACCATGCTTTCCCTCTTGGTTTTTTGCTGCCCTCCGGGGCCTCGTGGGTTCCTTTGGCTTCGTTTGCTTCTAGACGGCCCTGGGCCCCCCGGGGCCCGGGCCTGCGGGGTTCCCCTTTCGGGTTTCCCTTTTGCGTTCGCCGCCCTTTGCGGCGTTCCCCGGGCGTCTTTCCACCCTCCAGAGCCCGCCCTGCCATCTTTCGTTCAGAACTCATTGGGGATTTCCCGGACGGCCCCTGCTCCTTCGGGCCCCGGGCTCCGGAAGTCCTCTTCTGGACTTCCGTCCCGGGATCGCCGTCTTTGATGGCGGCTCTCCGGCGGTCACCCGCCCCTCGGGCCCCTGGGTGTTGCTCGCCGCCGCCGCCATCCACGCAAAGCAAAGTCTTCGGCGGCGAACTCTCGACGGCTCCCCGCCCTCCGGGCCCCGAACATCCCGTCGCCGCCATCGCCTAGTCATCACAAATTCTCGCGGCGGCCGTCGTCCCGCGTCCCTCCGGCCTCCAGGCCCCGGGGTCTCATCCGCCGCCGCCGACCTAATATGAATTTCACCAACCTTTTGGCGCGTCCATACCTACATTAAATGATCGCATTAATGGCGCCTGGACTATATAATGACCAAATTTGCCGGTCATTTTTATTGTTCGAATTGAGGCGAATTGAAGCAGCGATTAACTAGAGACCACCGCCTTCTGTAGCATCTCGATCGTCATCATCAAAGTTCGCTCCGTCGATCCCC
The DNA here is from genome assembly GCA_007258455.2 of Sequoia sempervirens. Taxonomy (NCBI): domain Eukaryota; kingdom Viridiplantae; phylum Streptophyta; class Pinopsida; order Cupressales; family Cupressaceae; genus Sequoia; species Sequoia sempervirens. The sequence continues at coordinate 62,190 of VDFB02372141.1, read as the reverse complement.
GGTGGATTCCGCACCTCCCCGCTTAGCGTATCTGAGGTAGGTCATCCTCGTTTTCCCTTCCATCATTTTTGATCATTTTTGGGGATTTTGTTAAATTGAACAATAAATTAAATAGCATAAAATTAAACAACACCCCATCGCGCCCATAACCCACGTCTTCAAAATTTTCGGAACCCATCAGAATTGCCCTCGCCGCCGGCTCGGGACTTGTCTGCATCGTGGGCGTTCTTTGCATAGTGCAAAGGTCCTTGCCGGGCCCGAAACCCTCCATCGCCGTCGGAATCCAGAACTACAAAACTCCTAACAGAAGTCTACCCTTCCGAGCCTGGTGCGTCGGGTTTCCCTTCCCGAGTTTCCCTTGGCATTTCGCCGCACCAAACTGCCTAGGCCACCCAGCCACCCGCCAATCAGACCCCGATCTCACCCTGACCGTTAAAATTCAAACCGGGTCTTCATCCTTTCATGTGCTCGGGCCCCGGACGTCGGGGTTCCGTTGCCTTTTTTCCTGCCGTTTGCTCGGTCGTTGCCTCGGTGGCGAAGTCAAGTCTGCCTCTCGCCCTTCGGATCCTGGGCTTTTGTTGACCGTCTGTATTTTGCTTGAACTTTGCCATGCCCCGGGACCCTCCGGGCCCGGCCGTCCAGAGTTCCGTCCCCGGAACTCCATGACGGTTCCGCCGTCGTCGACGGCGGAACCCCTCCGGCTGCCCGACTTTCGGGCCCCGAAGGTGCCTTCGCCGCCGCCGTCGCCCGAACGCTGCCGAAACGTCGCGGCGGCCATCATCTCCCGTCTCTCCGATTGCCGGCTCCCAGATTTCCTGCCGTCGCCGCTATTCAAATCATCGCAAAATTCATGCGGCGGCCCGTAGCTCTCGTCTTCCCGCCGCCCGGGCTCAGGGCCGCCTTTGACCGTCACCGGTGAGCAACGTTGCAAAATCTCTTGACGGTGAACCTCCATCGGCTCCCCACCTTCCGGGCTCTGGTCTTCTCCTTGCCGCCGCCGTTCAAAATGGTAGAAAACATACGGCGGCCGTCAACTCGCGTCCTCTCGGCCACCGGGCTCCGCCACTCCGAGTGCCGTCTGGTCTAATTGTAAAACCGAGCCTCATGTCGGCCGTCTTTTTGCCTCCCGGACTCCGGCCTTCGGACTTCCACTGCCGGACTTCCGCCCGTTGTTCGCCATCCCAAATGGCTGCCCCTTAACTGCCTTCCAGCCTGAAACCTCTGAAGTTCCTTAAATTAATCCAAACTGACTCAAATTCAGAATCTAACTTCGACCCACGTCCTAAATCATGCCATTCTCCATCTTAGGCCTCTTAAAATACCAAAATTTGGCCAACGGGGGTCTCCGGGAACTTTCGGTCTTGTTTTCCCTCTCTGACAGCATTCCTGTCAGGGGAGTCCAGCCCTCTGGGCCCGGATTGTCCAAATGCTCTAAAGTGACATCGATATCATCTAAGGATAAAATTTATGATGTATTTGAATGGTTATTTAGATGATATGCTCATAATATGGACTAACATTAACGCTGTTGATGTTTTGTTGTGCTGACTTCGCCCTTTGCTTGCAGGATATATGGAATCAGCTACAGGAACTTTAGGGGCCTCCACCGAAAAGGACAAGGGCAAGAAATCTAGGAGGGCCGCCAGGGGAAAAGAGGATAAGGATTAGATGAAGTTTCAATTCCAGGGTGAGCCGCTCCAATCAAAGGTCTCAACGGACTGGAAGGAAATCTCAGATACCAACATCGGCCAAGTGAACATAGATGAGTTCACCCAGAGAGTCAAGGTTAACCCTACCACGAAGAACGCCAGACTCATACGTCAAAGTGGAATCGCTAAGGCTGCCGGCTTCCCTCCCTCTCTGGTGGCACCCGAACTCGTAATGGCTTGCCGAGAAGCCTACCAAGCTGACACAAGAACAATCGTGGACAAGGAGGGGAACATCCTCGCCGACATGTCGCCAGAAGGAATCGCAAAAACATTCCACATTCCCACATTCCCACACATGGAGGTCCCCACTTTGGAACAGTGTCAGGCGGCGTGAGATGCCAGTCGATTAAGGTGCAAGAAGTCTATTAACCTTTACTGGCTTAAGGAGAGACGAGGCAGCGCTGCAAGGGTTCCCCAAGAGCTATTCCGCAGTGACTTCCATGAAGATTATCATGACTTGGTGACCATGCTAAGTAGGGTCATGGGTCTCCCGACAGCCGCCTACTTCCAAGAATGGATGGCATATTACATTGAGCAGATCCTGCGAGGGAACGAAGATGTTAACACCAAGACCTCATTCGACTGGGGAGGCATTATCAGCAACTGCTTCCACGAGCAGTTTGTAAATGTTAAGAAGAGCTCCAAGTTCTATATGACCTCTTACTTGGTATACTCCCTGGCGGGCCAGAGGCAATACAGCGGGCTGTTCGTGGCACCAGATCAGGGACATAGGCGAGGGCTCAAGCCGTTTGACAAGTACCCTCAGCTTCAATACCGTAACTTCAAGAAGGAATACTGCCGGGTCAATGACGCCTTCATAGGCCACATCATCAGATTGATCGCCGGAGACTTCGAGAGAAGGGTATCCCACAGCGCCAGGGCACTCCTGAAGGAGTATGCCTTCTTATATATTCAGTTTCCCAAGTTCACCTACATCCGTGCCCAGGGATTCATGGAGCGGCCCAACAAGTTGCCAAGGTACCCTAACGATAGAATCATTCTCCTAGAGCTTTCCCGGCAGCTCCAACACATTCAGACAATTTTCAGCAACAAGCACGTGGCAGGGATCCCATATCCCATGACCCTCGGCCAGGGCCTGTACCGACTGCAAACATCTCAGTGCGCCGACAACTCTGAGAAAGAGCTTAAGGAATATCATTTTGACTGGTACACAGCCCACCCGCAGATGGATCCACACGGCCATGTCAGGAAGGCACTGGGGCCGGCGTACACCCACAAATACCATATTGAAGACTTCTGGGCAGATTGTAAAGATGACAAGGAGGTACGCATGAGGCACTACATGCGCATGATAGTGTAGTTCCTAAGGAGGGTACAACTATTCCAGGTACCGGACCAACTCGAGGAAGATGAGTCCACCCTTATGCATCCAAGGTACTTGGAAGTTGCCAACCTGGCAATCCCCTCCATAGACTGGGATGAGCAAGAGGTCGAGGACCTGGATACTAGCACCCAACCAATCATAATGTGCACTAAGGAGTGGGTAGATGGGCAGGTGGCACAGCTGAAACAACAGGGAGTGGTTCTAACGTATGAGGCGCTCAAGAGCGAGCCCAGTGCCACGGAGGACGTTGCCGCAAAGAAAGACATGGGAGGCTCATCTCCCAAGAGGCTCAAGCAGATGGTAACAACAACTAAATTGCAACCTACCTTGCTTCTCCCTGCCCCTCCTGGTGCACCACCCGCTTCTCGGGCTATGGTCGCCTCATCTCCACCGGCAGTGGACATCTCTGTCCATCTCGCCCCTTCGCCCACGGCCGGGTCAGTGATCGTCGTTGACTCCTCTTCCGGCATGACCACTTCCCCTTCCTCTTCTGCTGCCATGTCACCTATTACATCCCTCCCTCTGGCTACAATTACATCGCCCATTCCCTTCGCCGCCATGCCTGAGGCCCTCACCAGACATATGCAGAACCTTCCCCCTGAGCTCTCACAAATACTGATGAATCTGGCTCTCCAAGCGGCCCTTGCCCAGGTCCTCGCGACGGCTCAGCCTTCACAACCGCCAACAGGGCCACCAGCCATGGAGGCCACAATGCAAATATCAGAGGAGTTGGAGGAGCAGGAACGAGAGGCCTTGAGGCCTATTGAAGAAGAGGCCGATGAATATCACGAGCACCCCGAGTACAAACATCAAACCATCGACAAGGTGGCCTATGAGGAGGAAGAGACAGGCTCTTCCGAGAGCGGGGATGAAGAGGATGGCTCGGGCGCAAGGAAGTCATCCAAATATTTGATGAGGATCTTGAGGAGGAGTTGGGTCAACAACTAAAAAACATCGGGGAGGAGGCAGAAAAATCGCCATCTACTAAAGAGGGGCAGCCGCGGGAGGAGCAGCCGCTAAAGGATTTATCAAAGGCTGAGACCCATGTTGTGAAGAGCTTCGAGGCCGAGGCTGCTGAGGAGAAGGAAGAAGATCCCACCCGGATATTGTCCACCAGGCTGTCCGTCAAACGCCTCGTGTTTTATGGAGACTCCGACGAGGAGGAGGAAGCTACCAAGGAGAAGGAAGAGCCCCGAAAGGAAAAGGAGGTAGAAGTCTTGCCTATAACTGAAAAGGGTGAGGGCAGTCGGGATGCACCCAAGGACAAATCTGCTATGCCCGACTGGCTGGAGAAACAACTAGAGAATACTACCTCAGTACTAAAAGACCCCAGGGCGAGATTGGAAGCCATCTTGGCTCGATCCCTGACCACGACTAAGAAGGAGAAGAAGCCTAAGGTCCGTTCCAAGATAACCATGGATGCTTCCGACTCCCGGGCAGCACAAGTAGCAACGCCAACTGTTGGCCAGGCCAGAGTTAGCTACAATATCTCTACAATTGACCTAGGGACAGCAACCAGGGAACAGAAGGATGAACATCTGGAGGAGTCAGTGGCTACGGTGGTGCATCTAATCAAACAGGATAAAGTCACCAAGGACGAGCTCAAGGTGCAGGTTGCTACCCTGACCGATTATATTCAGCAGTGGTCCTCAGTGGATGACCTGCCCACTACCTCTACAGCCACACCGCAGTTACTCTCCAAGGAACAGATAGATAAACTGGAAAGAAGAAAAAACTTAGAGAAGATTACTGAGGATTGGTTCCAACGGGTCATGAGCGTCGGAAACGTGGGAATCAACATGGCTGTGCAGACAGCCAATAAGTTCTTGGACTTGACCCAATACCTGGAAAGCACGCGGAGGCTCTGCACCAACTTCCCTACAATTTACGACTCTACCTTCCTGAGAATTGAAGCCATCCTTCAGTTGCCTGAGGATACATGGGAAGAGAAGCTAGAGCTGAAGAAAGAAAATAATTGGCTAGTGGATGTGTGGCGCAGAGACCTCGACAACCGAAGGGACAGGCTGGAGCAAATCCTGAGCAGAGTGGATCCGGATATTGCATGGATCAAGGAAATCCGGGCAGAATGCACTGAGTACCTTAAGCTGATGGCGGGCTATGATATGCCCACGGTGCAAATAGATGCCGAGAAGGTGAAGTCATACTTCTAGGAGAAGATGGAGGACGGAACAGCCAGAGAATTTACCACGGAATTCCTGAGTTTTGCTGCCCGTTCCTTCGATCAATCAGAGCTATTCAAGGACCAAGGCTCAAGGTATGACGAGGATTGGAAGTGGCTGGAAGAGAACGCAAAAGAATGGAGCTACCAAGCATTAAGATGCGAGATCATCGAGATCGACAAACTCCAAGTGGTCATCCTCAAGTATATAGAGCATGCGGCTTTCGAGGAGCAAGAAGGCATCCCGGCCAAAGAAGAAGACCTCCCTGAAGAGTAGCTATAGCCAAGAAAACAACAATTAGCTACAAGATGAAAGAGCAATAGTGTCATCCACTAGATGACAGAATAAGGAAGGGATAAAGAATGTTTTTAAATTGTAAATCTATTTGGGGGTAGGTGAAACCTTATTTTGTAATGAATCTTGGCCACATAATGAGAATGAATCTTGGCCACTCATTTAACTTTTGAAAAACTATAAATAGAGGACTCCTCTCATTTGCAAAGAGAGAGTTGAGTTGTTGTAAAGGTATGCTGCAGAAATTTATAAGAAATGACATTGACTTGGTGTATTTCCTTGATTTCTCCCATGTCATTTGATTCATTTCTCCAATTTCACATGTTTAGTTTAGATCTCTTTACTGTTTAGTTAGCTGTTCATGTTATTTGGATAAGTCTTAGGAATGCTGTTGGCTGATTGTGAAAATTCCTGCTTTGTTGACGATCCCTTAGTCCATACTTTTTGCTGTTTGTTGAAGGTAGATAGCTGTGCAAAGTTAGCTTAGACTTGATTTAAAGCTGCCCCAAACACTTATCTTTAGTTCATGCATGTATGTGGTGGATGAAAGATAAAAATCTGTAGCCCTTAGAAGATAGCACAATTTCCATGATACTATGAAGTCCCTGGTTAAGTGGGATATTGTTTTAAGGAATTGTCCATTGCAGGAACTCCATTGTCACTATTCATAGCAAGCTTCAGACTTAGGAACTTTTCTTTCCCTTCGCTCTTTTTCCTTTTTTTAGAAATTGAACAATACCAAGGTTCATTGCACATTATAGAGCCAAATCTAACAACCAGATGGAGTTTGAGACTGTTGTTTGAACCTACAGCCAACACATAACTGCTTTCATACTAAAACTCCTTTTCGAAGATCTAACTTAATGCTTCGCATCCACACTTTGTATTTCTGTAAGACCGCCTTGTGATTCTAGCAAATCACATCAAACTACTGAGGTATCTAAGCACTGTCATGACCTGACACCCGAGAGACCTTGGGATAGTGTTCTGCAACTCGATTGTGGGAGATTGTCTTTCAAGAGAGGTAGTGCACCTAAGCACTGCCTGTGTTGAGAAGTGCATAAAAACACCATCAACAGAACTGGCGCTAGAGGGAGGGCCACAATCGAAATACTAAGCTACGGGATAAAGCGAAGCTGGATCAAATCGGATCATTCTCCCCGGAAAGGTTTCATAGAGTTTTACGGTCAACGCCAAATAAGGGAGAATTTGAAGAGTTGCAGCCTCCCACGAGGGCAAAACAAGCACAAGGAAGCAGCTCTGCCTCTTCCTCTTCCTCCACTCCATCTGCCTCCATTTCACCCTCACCTCCATTTGGCTGGCCTTCATCTTCCGCCCAACCATCTCAAACAGCATTTGCACATCTTCCCTACGGCAGCTAGGAGTTCGTTCATCTCCCGACCCTTTCATCCCAAAGCACAATCCAGGCAGCCATAGCTCAAGGGCAGCCCCATATTGTGGTTGTATTGCCAATATAGCCCCAGATCCCCATTCTCCAACAGTAGGTGCCACCTCCGCCTCCCCCTATGGCTTAGCTTGCGCATAACCCTTCGCCGATACACTTTGCTGTTTACAATGATATGCCCAAGAATCCGGAGGGCTTTTGTTCAAAGTTCCATCCCCGTGACATGCAAAGAACAGCCGAAGAGCATATCAAGATATTCGAAATGACGATTACTGAAATGTAGGTGGATCACGAGGACGTGGCGTGTCACCTCTTTCCGCATTCGTTGGGAGAAGAGGCCTTCTACTGGTACATCAGTCTGCTGAGGGGATCCATCACCTCATGGAACATGATGAAGAATGCCTTCTGCAAAGTACAAGATCCCTATCAACCCCGCGGACCTTTACCAGCAGTTCATGTCCATCAGAAGGGAGGTCAACGAACCTATCGGCTCCTTCAATGATCGCTTCCATCGGGCTCACATGAGGCTTCAGGATCCTTACGTCCATAATGATGCGGCAGCTCTCCTAGTCTATTACGTGGCCCTGGACAACCTCACGTCCGCCTTAGTAAAAAGGATGCACCCGCCGCCCGCTACCCTACTGGCAGCCTACGCAGAGGCCGTCGTCGCAAGTGCGGACTTGGGACAAAATATTTCTGACCCGCTGCCCTCTTTGGGGCCCGTCGCCCACCCAATGCAGATTCAAGGGCTCAATCAGGCATTTGCCCACCAAACCCCTCTAATGAACTAGGTGCCTCAATTGCCTATGGTGCCGCATCCGGGGCAGCCGTTGAATTATGTACCTCCCGCGACTTCCTATTTGTAGCCTCAGCAACAGTACAGCTATTCCCAGGTTGCTCCACAACAACAGGCTTATTCCCAACAGCCCCAAGCGCCATTGTACCTGTCGGGACCGGAGTTTCCTCCAGCCTACCAAAATCAGCCGATGGCCTCACCCGCTTTTCTCCAAAATCTTGCCCCGTCGCCTGGAAGTGCGATCGAGAAAGATAAGCTAGAAGAACTAACGGAGATGATCAAGAAAATGTCCACAGATATGACACATTTGAAGAATCAGAATAATCAGCTGGAGGCCTCCCAACGTAATTTTCAAGCCAACCTTAACAGGGACAGTCGAGACAATAGAGACAATAGAGACAATCGAGAAGTGGGCACCTCCTCGGGGCAGAATTATGAGAGGGGGCAAAACTCCAACCAAAGTGCAGAAAGGAGGCCTTCTCAGAGGCAAAACCGCACATGGAACACCAGGCCCAACAACGGTGGTGTCCCCACGCCATTCGATCAACCGGTAGGCAACGACAAAACATCTAGCGGTGTATATTTGGCCAAGGCAGCCCTGTCCGGATGGTGCCGACTTCACAAAACCAGTAGGCATTCTGAGCTGGATTGTCCCGAGTTCCAGACAGCTGTTGAAATCTTCCAAGTGTAGGTACAAAATGCAGTCGACAATGCCAACTGCAGGGACATCGTCCCATCTGAGCCCTACGATTCTTCGTGTCTGGTTGTCAATTAGGCACCGTTTCCGCGAGGCGACCGCAACGAGCCCGAAGCCGAGCCTGCTCCTGTTGAGGATGAGAAAGCGCAAGAGGTAAGTAATGAACAAACTTTGGCTCAGCTTTTCGATTCAATAGATAATGGTCCGGTGGATGAAGAGGAACCATTTGTGGATGAGGTCCACATGTTCCATCAGCGGTCGAGTCCATACTTCCTTAGGAATAGGCCAGCGGGTGGGCCCTTCACAACTTCTACCCCACCAAACAACTTCGCCACCCCGCCTGATCCAAATGCCAGCAATAACCCGGGGCTCCCACATATACCCGCCCAATATCTCAACAAGAACCAATCCCAAAACCAACTGCAAAGTCAGCCTCAGGGCCAACCCCAAAATCCATCTGGACAAGCGAAGGGCCACCCCCCTAGTTCTCCCATAGGCCAAGCTTTTAGCTCCGAAATCGAGCAAATGGGTGAATATGTGGCAGAAGAGTTCAAGAAGGTCAAAATCAGCTTGTCAGCCCTCGAATTACTTAAGGTTCCTACCGTAAGGCACACTTTCTTTAGGGTTCTGAATGGGACTCCATCCTCTAATATGACACAAGAGACCCCAGCCAAGAGGGTAACCTTTGAGGAGCCCAGGAGAGAACAGGAAGCATAGGACAATACCGGAAGAAGGAACGGTGTGCCCGTAAATCAGTCAGCAAGTAGATATGTTGAAAAGGAGCCAGAAAGAGCTGGTAGACAGCCTCCCAAGGACCAGCAATTTAAGCAAACCAAGGATACGGGAAGTGATAGGAACAAAGGTCAAATAGCTCAAATGGACACACCTGTGGGCATCCTCCAGGGGAGATCGGAAACTCCCCCGTTCCTAACTACTATTAGGGTCTTTGGGAAGAACTTGCACAACTGCCTGCTCGATTCAGGCGCGTCTGCCAACGTCATGCCTTTGGCCATATGCAAGGCTCTTGGCATCACTCCCACGCCTTCAAAGAGAAAGGTCACCCAGCTGGACAAAACAGAGATCACCATCGTGGGTGAGATAAACCGCATCCCCATGCAAATTGTTGCGGACCCCCGGATACAGCAGGTTGTTGATATCCAAGTGGCAGATATTCCTGATGCTTATGGAATTAATTTAGGGAGAGAGTTCACCAAGGCGCTGAACGGATACACCGCCACCGACCTTTCTCACATGTGGCTGCCCTAGAAGGGGCTGCCAAATCAGATCCGTATTGACCGTGAACCCCGTATGAAGTATATGATCACGGAATACAATAATCTCAGCGAGGTGTTGTTCGCTGAGACCGACTTAGGGAATTATCGCCCTTTTGCTTACCAAAATGAGCTTGAGCTTCAGGAAGAACGTACAGATGAAGTATTGCTGGTGTTGTGTAGTCCCTCGGCGGATTCCATGCGAATGCCACTAGATACCGAAGCATTGATAGAAACAGATAATGAGCCAAATAAAGATGACAACTGGGGATTGCTCGATGGCTTCCAAGATTTCATGGAAAAGTGTGCAAGGGATCAGCTGAGTCTGGGAGCTAGAATGAATTTCCAGGACCTATTATTGCCGAACTGGTGTAGGGTACACAATGCTACTCACTTCGAATTTGACTGTTGCTTGTGCCAAGCAGCAGTGGAGCATGTTAAGAAAGTCGCTGCTCCTCCGACAGAAACACCAAAGGAGACGCCAGCAGAACCGCCTGTTGACCATTGCTCCAAACCTTAAAACCCCCATAAGATCACAAGGCCCACCATCCAGCCAAAAGGGAATGGAGGCCCCATTGGGCTCGAAGGTAAGGAATCCTCTGTGTGCTGGACGCTCCGGTTTGATGGATCAAAGTCAAGACAAGGAGCTGGAGCGGGGATCGAACTCATCAGCCCAACGGGTAAGACATTTCTCGCTGCCCACCTATTGCCGTTTTATTGCACTAATAACGTAGCAGAATACGAGGCCTTGGTCCTTGGCCTTCTTATGGCCTTAAAGAAAAATGTGAAAGCGCTGCAAGTCTTCGGGGATTCCGCACTTGTAGTCAAGCAAGTCAGGAAGTTATATTTCTACCATGATCGGAGACTCACCAATTACAGGCACAGGGTTTGGGATCTCCTAGAGGGCCTAGATGCATTCAACATACAATTGATCCCTCGTGCTTAGAATCGCACAGCTGATGCCTTGGCTCAAGCAGCTAGCACGTTGCAACCCCTCTCTTTGTCTGGGCTCAAGAAATTCACTATTGAGCTAACATCCATGCCATCGGTCCCAGATAATATTACTCACCTGCAGGTCTTCAATGACGACAAGCATATCCTCCAGTTCATCACAAGTTCCGACGTCTTCGCACCTCAAATAATCGATGAAACTGATTTGCAGGAAGCTGAATTGGACATAGAAGGGGTCATCAACCTTAAAACCAACACAATCCCCAGAGGTATGGTTCAGCTGGAACACATGTTCGACTTGGATTAGATCAGAGATTAGGATCATCAAACGAAAAAGGAAGCCATAAGCAACCAGTGTGATGCACAAAATCTCGGAACAGCCGAGGATACCAGGAATGTTTTTATCGGCAAAGTGTGCACGTCGGAGGAAAAGAGAGGGATCACGGATCCGTTACAAAAATACCATGACATGGTGGCATGGAGTTATGAAGATTTGAAAACTTATGACACTTCTGTCATCACCCACACCATCCCTCTTAAGATTGAAGTGAGGCCATTCCGCCAGCGGCAGTGCCCTATCAATGCCCTGCTAGAACCTGTTGTTTACAAGGAAGTACAAAAGTTGCTTTCGGCAAGAATCATCTTTCCCGTCAGGCATTCCACGTGGGTGGCTAACTTGGTCCCGGTCAGGAAAAAGAATGGAGAGATTAGGCTGTGCGTGGATTTTCGCAATTTGAATCGCGCCTCGGAGAAAGACAACTATCCAGTGCCTTTGTTGGATGAGGTGCTGCAAATCGTTAACGGCTCCTAGATGATGTCCTTCCTCGATGGATACTCTGGGTATAACCAGGTAATGGTGCAATATGAGGATCGTCACAAGACAGCGTTCACCACTAAATAGGGAACGTTTGCATACAGAAGGATGTCGTTCGGGCTCATCAACGCCGACGCCACGTTCCAACGTGCCATGGATATCGCCTTCAAAGACCTAATTGGCAAATGCATAATCATCTATATGGATGATTTGACCGTGTTCTCTAAGAAGCGGGGTGATCACATCTCCGATTTATGTAAAGTATTTCAAAGATGCAGGGAATTCAGAGTTTCCCTAAACCCCAAGAAGTGCATTTTTGGAGTGACCGAAGGCAAGCTGCTTGGGCACATCATTTCAGAACAAGGAATCTCCATTGATCCTAAGCGCATTGAGTCGTTACTCAAGATTCAGCCCCCAGGCAGCAAGAAGGAATTAAAGTCTTTCTTCAGAAAGATCAACTTTATCCAGAAATTCATCACAGGTTTCGCGGAAATCGTCAAACCTCTCAATGCCATGCTCAAACAGGATGCCAAAGTTGAATGGATGCCAAATGCCAAAAAATCCTTCGAAGAAATCAAACGAGCCATTGCTGAGGCACCTGTGTTAGTCAGTCTGGATTATCTGAAGCCGTTCTATATCTACTCATTTGCTTCGGAGCATTCTTGTGCTAGCATGCTGACCCAGAAAGACGACGAGGGGAACGAGCATCCAATCACCTTTATGAGTGCTTCCCTTAAAGATGCTGAATTGCGTTACCACAATATTGAAAAGCAGGCGTACGCCCTAGTCAGAGGAGTGAAGAAATTTAGACACTACATTCTACACAACAAGGTGTTTGCTATTGTCCCCGACCCAGCAGTCAAAACGCTACTCATGCAAAACGAGTTGGGTGAACGAAGGGCTAAGTGGGTCACCTTGCTCCAAGAGTATGATATGGAGATCCAACCGATGAAATTAGTGAGAGGGCAGACACTCACCTGTATAATGGCCGAAACAGCAACAGAGGCTGGACCTGAACTCACGATACAGCAATATCAGCTTGAAGATGTCTCCCCGGGAGAATGGTACCAAGATGTCGTTTATTATCTGCTGAATCATAAGTGTCCACCGCATCTGCAGGGAGTCCAGAAGAGGGCCCTGAGATTGAAAAGCAACGGTTATATGTTGTAGGGTTCTATCCTTTATAAGAAGAATCATGAGGGCGTTTATTTAAGATGCCTCGGCAAGGAGGAAGCAGAACGTGTTCTGAGGGAGTTTCACAATAAGTTTGGTACAGGCCATGGCTCTGGTTCTTCTACGTCACATCAGATATTAAGGGCAGGGTACTATTGGCCAACTGTCTTCAAAGATGCCCATTGCCATGTTCGTTCATGTCATACATGCCAGACCGCTGCCACCAGGGAAAGGAATGAAGCTGTCCCACTGCAGCCCGTGCTGGAGGTAAGGCCTTTTGCGCAATGGGGTCTCGACTTCATCGGTCCGGTAAGCCCTCCATCATCTGCGGGACACAGGTACATTCTGACCACTACTGATTATTGTACTAGATGGACGGAGGCAATAGTTTGTAAGCATTGTACAACTGAAGTAGTTACTGATTTCTTAGAAAGTTTCATTTTAAATCGATTTGGTTGTCTGTATGCTTTGGTATGTGATAATGGACCTGCCTTCGCTTCATTAAAATTTGCTGGCTGGGTGTTTGACTATGGGGTTGCCCTCAAATTCTCATCTAATTACTACCCTCAGGGCAATGGCCTTGCCGAATCCACAAATAAGAATTTGATTACTGTGATCAAGAAGCTGCTAGATAGGAATCCCAAGGACTGGCATACCCAGCTCTGTTTCGCCCTTTGGGCTGATCGCACCCGCCACAAGGCTACCCTTGGTGATTCTCCATTCCACCTTGTCTATGGCCTTGAGCCTATATTCCCCATCCACCTAAATATTCCTACTCTTCAGTTCATCAACGATTTTTATGAGGGAGGAGATCGTAGGGAAGCTCGGTTAGCTGAGCTCTTACATTTAGAGGAAGTCCAGAACCGTGCAATAGAAAATTTCGCCAAACATCAGGGCGTAGTTAAGAGATGGTTCGACCACTGAGCCAAAATCAAGGCCTTTAGGATTGCAGATTTGGTACTATATTGGGACAAGGCCCATGAAAAGAAAGGGGGACACAACAAATTCGACAAGCTTTGGCTTGGCCCCTTTCAAATAGCTAAAATTTTGGGAGATAATGCCTTCCGCCTAAAGAACTTAACCGGTGAAAATGTCCCGTTGCCAGTCAACGAGCAGCACCTGAAGCATTACTTCCAGGCTTGAGCTCCTTCGAGCTCTTTGTTGTAAATACCTATTCATAGGTTAGAGTAGTTGCTTTCTTGCTTGTTTGCACTTTGCCCGTGTCGCTTTTTGCTTTCTCCCTCCCGGCAGTTTTGTTTCGAAGGAGGTTTCCCGCTCCTTTGCAGTGGCCGTGCTTGCCTGACAAGCGGTCTACTTTGCTGTCCGTTCTTTGTGTTCTTTAGCTATCCGTGAATGATTTCCCTGTCTGAACTCTGCTCAGAACTTGACCCTTCGCCGGATCTTCTTACCTGCATCTCAGATCACGCACAAATTACATAATAATAAACTCTGAAGGACCGTACTATGGTTGTTATGACACCCTGGTGAGTGAAAAATATTAAGTCTACTCCAGTGACCACTGCAGTCTCAAACCCATTGTAAGTTTCAATGCTTACCCGGTCGAGCTAAATGATAAAAGAGAAATGAAATATCAAAGAAAAAGAGAGAAAAGAAACTCTGAAAAAAGGAAATAAATGATCGTATGGGCATTCGGATAACTCTACCGAGGCTATGGACGCCCGGCTGGTAGTAGAGCAATATCCATGAGATTGTAGCGACAACTCCGTCGGGGATATGGACACCTGACTGGCAGCGGGGCAATGTCCAGGTTACTTTTGGTGTTAGACAACTTATGTAGCTCACTCGGTTGAAGTGATAACTCTGGTTACTATCCCTAGGAAAGGAATGAACTCACTTCACACACGCTTCTGAGATGCCCTATAAGCTGACCTAATTAAGGATCTCGTTCTCCTGGATTCATCCTTGGAAGCCACTCCTGGTCTGCGAAACCAGAGATTCTGGGTCCTGAATGAATATTTATCCCTAGAACGCTCTGGAGCGTTCTCCAGCGGATTCGCCATTTGTTGTGCCCTCAGCACACACGCCCCATTCAAAACGGGGACCCTCTTTTCTTTTGCCTTGCCGGGTCTTTCAGGGTTGCCTCGTTTTGCGTGCCCCTCTTTTTTGATGTTCCGCGTGGTCGATATTGCTCTAAGGTTTCATCCTAAAATCAACCATGCTTTCCCTCTTGGTTTTTTACTGCCCTCCGGGGCCTTGTGGGTTCGTTTGGCTTCGTTTGCTTCTGGACGCCCGGGTCCCCCGGGTTCCTTCGGGGTTTCCCTTCGTTTCCCCTTTGCGTTCCCCGCCCTTTGCGGCGTTCCGGGCGTCTTTCGCCCTCCGGAGCCTACCCTACCATCTTCCGTTCGGAACTCATCGGGGATTTCCCGGACGGCCCCTGCTCCTTCGGGCCCTGGGCTCCGGAAGTCCTCGTCCGGACTTCCGTCCCGGGATCGCCGTCTTTAATGGCGGCTCTCCGGCGGTCGCCCACCCCTCGGGCCCCAGGGTGTTGCTCGCCGCCGACGCCACCCACGCAAAGCGAAGTCTTCGGCGGCGAACTCCCGACGGCTCCCCGCCCTCTGGCCTCCGGGCCCCGGGGTCTCATCCGCCACCGCCGACCTAATTTGAATTTCACTAACCTTTCGGCACATCCGTACCTGCATTAAATGATCGCATTAATGGCCCCTGGACTATATAATGACCAAATTCGCTGGTCATTTTCATTGTTCGAATTGAGGCGAATTGGAGCAGCGATTAACTGGAGACCACCGCCTTCTGTAGCATCTCGATTGTCATCATCAAAGTTTGCTCCGTCGATCCCTGGTGGATTCCGCACCTCCCCGCTTAGCGTATCCGAAGTAGGCCGTCCTCATTTGCCCTTCCATCATTTTTGATCATTTTTGGGGATTTTGTTAAATTGAACAATAAATTAAATAGCATAAAATTAAACAACACCCCATCGCGCCCATAACCCACGTCTTTGAAATTTCCGGAACCCATCAGAATTGCCCTCGCCACCGGCTCGGGACTTGTCCGCGTCGTGGGCGTTCTTTGCGCAGTGCAAAGGTCCTTGCCGGGCCCGAAATCCTCCATCGCCGTCGGAATCCGGAACTGCAAAACTCCTGACGGAAGTCCGCCCTTCCGGGCCTGGGGCGTCGAGTTTCCCTTCCCAGGTTTCCCTTGGCATTTCTCCGCACTAAACTACCTAGGCCACCCAGCCACTCGCCAATCGGACCACGATCTCGCCCTGACCGTTAAAATTCAAACCGGGTCTTCATCATTTCGTGTGATCGGGCCCCGGACGTCGGGGTTCCGCTGCCTTTTTTCCCGCCATTTGCCCGGTCGTTGCTTCGGCGGCGAAGTCGAGTCTGCCTCCCGCCCTTCGGATCCCGGGCTTCTGTTGACCGTCTATATTTTGCCTGAACTTTGCCATGCCCTGGGACCCTCCAGGCCCGGCCGTCCGGAGTTCCGTCCCCGGAACTCCGTGACGGTTCCGCCGTCGTCGACGGCGGAACCCCTTCGGCTGCCCGACTTTCGGGCCCCGAAGGTGCCTTCGCCGCCGCCGTCGCCTGAACACTGCCGAAACGTCGCGGCGGTCATCGTCTCCCGTCTCTCTGGTCGCTGGGTCCCAGATTTCCTACCGCCGCCGCTGTTCAAATCATCGCAAAATTCATGCGGCGGCCCGCAGCTCTCGTCTTCCTGCCGCCCGGGCTCCGGGCCGCCTTTCACCGTCGCCGCTGAGCAACGTTGCAAAATCTCTCGACGGTGAACCTCCATCGGCTCCCCGCCTTCCGAGCTCTGGTCTTCTCCTCGCCGCCGCCGTTCAAAATGGTTGAAAATCATACGGCGACCGTCAGCTCGCGTCCTCCTAGCCACCGGGCTCCGCCACTCCGAGTGCCGTCTGGTCTAATTGTAAAACCGAACCTCATGTCGGCCGTCTTTTTGCCTCCCGGACTCCGGCCTTCGGACTTCCGCTGCCAGACTTCCGCCCGCTGTTCGCCGTCCCAAATGGCTGCCCCTTAACTGCCTTCCAGCCTGAAACCTCTGAAGTTCCTTAAATTAATCCAAACTGACTCAAATTCAGAATCTAACTTCGACCCACGTCCTAAATCATGCCGTTCTCCATCTTAGGCATCTTAAAATACCAAAATTTGGCTAACAGGGGTCTCCGGGAACTCTCAGTCTTGTTTTCCCTCCCTGACAGCATTCCCCTCAGGGGAGTCCGTCCCTTCGGGCCCGGATTGTCTAAATGCTCTAAAGTGACATCGATATCATCTAAGGATAAAATGTATGATGTATTTGAATGGTTATTTAGATGATATGCTCATAATATGGACTAACATTAACGTTGTTGATGTTTTGTTTTGCTGACTTCGCCCTTTGCTTGTAGGATATATGGAATCAGCTGCAGGAACTTCAGGGGCCTTCGCCGAAAAGGACAAGGGCAAGAAATCTGGGAGGACCACTAGGGGAAAAGAGGATAAGGATCAGATGAAGTTTCAGTTCCAGGGTGAGCCGCTCCAGTCAAAGGTCTCAACGGACTGGAAGGAAATCTCAGATACCAACATCGGCCAAGTGAACATAGATGAGTTCACCTAGAGAGTCAAGGTTAACCCTACCACGAAGAACGCCAGACTCATACGTCAAAGTGGAATCGCCAAGGCTGCCGGCTTCCCTCCCTCTCTGGTGGCACCCGAACTCGTAATGGCTTGTCGAGAAGCCTACCAAGCTGACACAAGAACAATCGTGGACAAGGAGGGGAACATCCTCGCTGACATGTCGCCAGAAGGAATCACAAAAACATTCCACATTCCCACATTCCCACACATGGAGGTCCCCACTTTGGAACAGTGTCAGGCGGCGTGGGATGCCAGTCCATTAGGGTGCAAGAAGTCTATTAACCTTTACTGGCTTAAGGAGAGACGAGGCAGCGCTAGAAAGGTTCCCCAAGAGCTATTCCGCAGCGACTTCAATGAAGATTATCACGACTTGGTGACCATGCTAAGTAGGGTCATGGGTCTCCCGGCAGCCGCCTACTTCCAAGAATGGATGGCATATTACATTGAGTAGATCCTGCGAGGGAACGAAGATGTTAACACCAGGACCTCATTTGACTGGGGAGGCATTATCAGCAACTGCTTCCATGATCAGGGACATAGGCGAGGGCTCAGGCCATTTGACAAGTATGCTCAGCTTCAATACCGTAACTTCAAGAAGGAATACTGCCGGGTCAATGACACCTTCATAGGCCACATCATCAGATTGATCGCCGGAGACTTCGAGAGAAGGGTATCCCACAGCGCCAGGGCACTCCTGAAGGAGTATGCCTTCTTATATATTCAGTTTCCCAAGTTCACCTACATCCGTGCCCAGGGATTGACAGAGCGACCGAAAAAGTTGCCAAGGTACCCTAATGACAGAATCATTCTCCTAGAGCTTTCCCGGTAGCTCCAACACATTCAGACAGTTTTCAGCAACAAGCACGTGGCAGGGATCCCATATCCCATGACCCTCGGCCAGGGCCTGTACCGACTGCAAACATCTCAGTGCGCTGGCAACTCTGAGAAAGAGCTTAAGGAATATCATTTTGACTGGTACACGGCCCGCCCATAGATGGATCCACACAGCCATGTCAGGAAGGCACAGGGGCCGGCGTACGCCCACAAATACCATATTGAAGACTTCTGGGTGGATTGTAAAGATGACAAGGAGGTACGCATGAGGCACTACATGCGCATGACTGTGCAGTTCCTAAGGAGGGTACAACTGTTCCAGGTACCAGAGCAACTCGAGGAAGATGAGTCCACCCTTATGCATCCAAGGTACTTGGCAGTTGCCAACTTGGCAATCCCCTCCATAGACTGGGATGAGCAAGAGGTCGAGGACCTGGATACTATCACCCAGCCAATCATAACGTGCACTAAGGAGTGGGTAGATGGGCAAGTGGCACAGCTGAAACAACAGGGAGTGGTCCTAACGTATGAGGCGCTCAAGAGTGAGCCCAGTGCCACGGAGGACGTTGCCGCCAGCACATCAGCTGGTGAGACATTCAAGTCTCCCCTAGCCACTAGGTCTCAAAAGAGAAAGGGAACAGAGACAGCACAATCTGTTGACCCCACAGAGCCAGCAAAGAAAGACACGGGAGGCTCATCTCCCAAGAGGCTCAAGTAGATGGTAACAACAACTGAATTGCAGCCTACCTTGCTTCTCCCTGCCCCTCCTGGTGCACCACCCGCTTCTCGGGCTATGGTCGCCTCATCTCTGCCGGCAGTGGACATCTCTATCCATCTCGCCCCTTCGCCCACGGCCAGGTCAGTGATCGTCGTTGACTCCTCTTCCGGCATGACCACTTCCCCTTCCTCTTCTATTGCCATGTCACCTATTACATCCCTCCCTCTGGCTACAATTACATCGCCCATTCCCTTCGCCGCCATGCCTGAGGCCCTCACCAGACATATGCAGAACCTTCCCCCTGAGCTCTCACAAATATTGATGAATCCAACTCTCCAAGCGGCCCTTGCCCAAGTCCTCACGACGGCTTAGCCTTCACAACCACCAACAGGGCCACCAGCCATGGAGGCCACAATGCAAATATCAGAGGAGTTGGAGGAGTAGGAACGGGAGGCCTCGAGGCCTATTGAGGAAGAGGCCGATGAATATCACGAGCACACCGAGTACAAACATCGAACCATCGACAAGGTGGCCTATGAGGAGGAAGAGACAGGCTCTTCCGAGAGTGGGGATGAAGAGGATGGCTCGGGCGCCAAGGAGGTCACCCAAATATTTGATGAGGATCTTGAGGAGGAGTCGGCTCAGCAACTAAAAGACATCAAGGAGGAGGCAGAAAAGTCGCCATCTACTGAAGAGGGGTAGCCGCCAGAGGAGCAGCCGCTAAAGGATTTATCGAAGCCTGAGACCCATGTTGTGAAGAGCCCCGAGGTCGAGGCTGGTGAGGAGAAGGAGGAAGAAGAGGCAGCTAAGGAAGAAGATCCCACCCGGATATTGTCCACCAGGCTGCCCGTCAAACGCCTCGTGTTTTATGGAGACTCCGACGAGGAGGAGGAAGTTGCCAAGGAGAAGGAAGAGCCCCAAAAGGAAAATGAGGCAGAAGTCTTGCCTATAACTGAAAAGGGTGAGGGCAGCCAGGATGCACCCAAGGACAAATCTGCTATGCCTGACTGGCTAGAGAAACAACTAGAGAAGACTACCCCAGTACTAAAAGACCCCAGGGCGAGATTGGAAGCCATCTTGGCTCGATCCCTGACCACAACTAAGAAGGAGAAGAAGCCTAAGGTCAGTTCCAAGATAACCATGGATGCTTCTGGCTCCTGGGCAACACAAGTAGCAACGCCAACTGTTGGCCAGGCCAGAGTTAGCTACAATATCTCTACAATTGACCTAAGGACAGCAACCAGGGAACAGAAGGTCGAACATCTGGAGGAGTCAGTGGCCACGATGGTGCATCTAATCAAACAGGATAAGGTCACCAAGGATGAGCTCAAGGTGCAGGTTGCTACCCTGACTGATTATATTCAGCAGTGGTCCTTAGTGGATGACCTGCCCACTACCTCTACAGCCACACCGCAGTTACTCTCCAAGGAACAGATAGATAAATTGGAAAGAAAGAAAAACTTAGAGAAGATTATTGAGGATTGGTTCCAACGGGTCATGAGCGTCGAAAACGTGGGAATCGGCATGGCTGTGTAGACAACCAATAAGTTCTTGGACTTGACCCAATCCCTGGAAAGCACGTGGAGGCTCTGCACCAACTTCCCTGCAATTTACGACTCTACCTTCCCGAGAATTGAAGCCATCCTTCAGCTGCCTGAGGATACATGGGAAGAGAAGCTAGAGCTGAAGAAAGAAGATCATTGGCTAGTGGATGTGTGGTGCAGAGACCTTGATAACTGAAGGGACAGGCTGGAGCAAATCCTGAGCAGAGTGGATCCGGATATTGCATGGATCAAGGAAATCCAGGCAAAATGCACTGAGTACCTTAAGCTGATGGCGGGCTATGATATTCCCATGGTGCAAATAGATGCCGAGAAGGTGAAGTCATACTTCCAGGAGAAGATGAAGGACAAAACAGCCGGAGAAGTCACCACAGAATTCCTAAGTTTTGCTGCCCATGCCTTCGATCGATCAGAGCTATTCAGGGACCAAGGCTCGAGGTATGACGAGGATTGGAAGCGGCTGGAAGAGAATGCCAAAGAATGGAGCTACCAAGCATTAAGATGCGAGATCATTGAGATCGACAAACTCCAAGCGGTCATCCTCAAGTATATAGAGCGTGCGGCTTCCGAGGAGCAAGAAGGCAGCCTGGCCAAAGAAGAAGACCTCCCTGAAGAGTAGCTACAGCCAAGAAAACAGTAATTAGCTACAAGACGAAAGAGCAATAGTGTCATCCACTAGATGATAGAATAGGGAAGGACAAAGAATGTTTTTAAATTGTAAATCTATTTGGGGGTAGGTGAAACCCTATTTTTTAATGAATCTTGGCCACATAATGAGAATGAATCTTGGCCACTCATTTAACTTTTGGAAAACTATAAATAGAGGACTCCTCTCATTTGCAAAGAGAGAGTTGAGTTGTTGTAAAGGCATGCTACAGAAATTTATAAGAAATAACATTGACTTGGTGTATTTCCTTGATTTCTCTCATGTCATTTGATTCATTTCTCCAATTTCACATGTTTAGTTTAGATCTCTTTGCTGTTTAGTTAGCTGTTCATGTTATTTGGATAAGTCTTAGGAATGCTGTTGGCTGATTGTGAAAATTCCTGCTTTGTTGACGATCCCTTAGTCCATACTTTTTGCTGTTTGCTGAAGGTAGATAGCTGTGCAAAGTTAGCCTGGACTTGATTTAAAGCTGCCCCAAACACTTATCTTTAGTTCATGCATGTATGTGGTGGATGAAAGATAAAAATCTGCAGCCCTTAGAAGATAGCACAATTTCCATGATACTGTGAGGTCCCTGGTTAAGTGGGATATTGTTTTAAGGAATTTTCCATTGCAGGAACTCCATTGTCACTATTCATAGCAAGCTTCAGACTTAGGAACTTTTCTTTCCCTTCGCTCTTTTTCCTTTTTTTTAGAAATTGAACAATACCAAGGTTCATTGCACATTATAGAGCCAAATCTAACAACCAGATGGAGTTTGAGACTGTTGTTTGAACCTACAGCCAACACATAACTGCTTTCATACTAAAACTCCTTTTCGAACATCTAACTTCATGCTTCGCATCCACACTTTGTATTTCTGTAAGGCCGCCTTGTGATTCCAGCAAATCACATCAAACTACTGAGGTATCTAAGCACTGTCATGACCTGACACCCGAGAGACCTTGGGATAGTGTTCTGCAACTCGATTGTGGGAGATTGTCTTTCAAGAGAGGTAGTGCACCTAAGCACTGCCTGTGTTGAGAAGTGCATAAAAACACCATCAACAGGTAGGAAAGTTGAGCTCAATGAAAACCTGATAGCTGAAGTGACAACAATGTCCACTGATGGGAAGAATTTTTTCAAAAATAGGGTTTTTTCTGACCATGCCGTCATCAAATTTCCAAAAAAAGAGAAAGAAAGACTGAATTTGGTGAAAATTGCTAACAGCTACTTTGAAGCTGACACCATAAAAGCCCTATGGAGAAAGGTTCTACATGTTATCATGGAATACATAACTGTGGATGGTTGTTTCACCAAGGTCTACGGTTATTGCTTTGCCCTGCTCAACCACTTCAGCTACAAGGTAAGGGTTTCTTTCCCCTACTATCTTCTCTGTTCTTTGAGGAAAAGTTTGTATGACCATAAGAAAAACCCTAGAAGATTCGCTATTTTGCATACAGGCTTGTTTAGATTAATTGTGGAGCATTACCAAAAAATTCCTATCCCTCCTAATTTGGAAGCCTCCCCTGATTCTGAGGAAAACGGTACTGAACCCAACTGCTCAAGGTTTTTGCCCAATTTAAGTCCAGCTAGAACTATCCTTAGCCCGCCTGCTGTCCATTTTGGCAAGATTAACCCTAGCCCACTTGCTATTAGAGCTCATTTCGTGCTTGAGCCGGGAAGCCCCTCCCTCAAAACCAGTTTTGTTGATAAGAATACCCAGGTTAAAAACCTTGTCTCGTACTCTGAAGATTCCCATGACTCTGAGGCATCTGGTGCTAACAATACTTAGCCCTCTGCTGACCTGTCATTGGATAGAATTGCTAGAACTAGATCCCCTGTTACTCTTGACCCTGCCAATACTTGTTTCAACACTGATAGGGATCCCTCTGTATATATTTTGAATTTAGCTAGAAATAATGCTGATATCCATTTCAAACTTTTGAAATGGACCTTCAATGAAATTAATGAGCTAAAGATAAAAAATTGGGCCCTTCAATGTAAATTGGAAGATTTGGGTGCCAAGGTTGTGGCGATTGAAAAGAAAGAGGTGGAACAAAGAGATTACGGTCTCAACAAAGATACTCATTACCAAGCTGGCAAGATCAAAAATGTTGAAATTGAGGTGGAGAAAATGAAAAATACTATCAAAATTATTGTTGAGAAAAACAATCGTATGGCCAGATAGAACGCCATCATTATCAATGCCATGACTGAGAAATTGGACAAAGCCCAACAGGGGTCTGTGGTGGTTCATCTGGAGGATACCAATGAAAGAAACCAGGAGGTGGATGCTGACATTTCTAAGAGAACTAGGGCCAACCTGAAGAGGAAGGCTCCCCCAACTCCAAATATGATTCAAACATTGAAGAAGGGGGTTCATGATATGTAGAACCTGGAGGCCGAGACTGAGTTTGTCTTGAAGACGCTGGGTTAATTGCTACCGGCTTTTAGTTGGCTTTTCAGCTGGCTTTTATTGCTTGACCTTTCTGGCCTTTTGCGGTTGGTTGCTGCTTATTTTTGTTTTTATCTTTTGTGCAGCTGGTTATTTTTCTTGGACTTTTCTTTCCTTTCTTTTATGTCGTAAACTTTGTGGTTTCAGGTCCCTATAAAACCTGTTATACCCTTTATCAAAAAAAATTGTGCATGAAATGATGAATTCATGATTATCGTCATCTGAGGATTCCTCTGTAGAAGAATCAAAACTCTTTTCCCTGTTCTTACAATCCTTCTTCACATGTCTCAATTTCCCACAGTTCCAACACTTTACCTTACTCCATCCTCTAGACTTACCCTTCCATTCCTTTTCTCCCTTAGGTTTCTTTTTCTCAGGCCTACCTTTTACAAACAAGGCATCTTGGATTTCCATTTTAGACTTCCTCCTCATCTCCTCTGATAGGAGAGTAGGAATTATATTCTCCATCTTCAGATATGCACCACTACCACTGATAGCAACAATTAGATTTTTTCAAGATTGTGGTAAAGAACAAAGTAACAAAATGCATTTATCTTCATCTTCTAACTTTACATCTATAGATGCTAACTAACTTAGAAT
Source organism: Sequoia sempervirens (assembly GCA_007258455.2). Classification (NCBI taxonomy): domain Eukaryota; kingdom Viridiplantae; phylum Streptophyta; class Pinopsida; order Cupressales; family Cupressaceae; genus Sequoia; species Sequoia sempervirens. The sequence continues at coordinate 38,121 of VDFB02372141.1, read as the reverse complement.
CAAATTAAAAGCATTCAAATGATTTGCAACAAAATCACCATCTTTCATCTTTAATGAATACAACTATCTTTTTCAGATACAACTTATTAGTAAGATTTTTAGTTTGATAAATATCACCTATCCTCTTCCACAATTTATATTCAGTAGCTTCTTCTGAAACATTCAAGAGAACAACATCGACAAGACATAATCTTATGGTCCCTCTAGCCTTCTTATCAAGCTTAGCCCAATCCTCATTTGACATCATTGTAGGTGACTTTGTCTCATTACTAACAACTAACCACTGATCTCTCTCTTCAAGGAGATCCTCCAATTTTAGTTTCTACACCTCATAATTAGATCCATTGAATCTTTCAATATCTAAATGAGAATTACAACTCATTGTAGCAAAAAAAATTCAAAATCAACAATAACGCAATAGTAAAAGGTCCCACTACATCCAAAAAACCTTTCAAATTTTAAGAGAAAGTTGTTTCAAACTCTACCCAACCATCAGCTTTGATACCAAATGTTGAAAATGGAGGTGATTAGGGGATAAGACCCAATATTCAGTATGGCTAACTTAGCGCAATTGTAGAATTCAAACTATACATTGGATTGAAAAAAAAAATATGGGTGTTTTTCGTTCACAAGTTAAGTGCTTATAACTAAGGTTTTGGCTTCTGGGCAATTCGATCGAGTGCAGAAGCATTGGATATGCACGCGGAGGTCAAAAATCCACCTTTTAGAGGTGCCATCTATTTGCCACCACCTAATGTCCCATTATCCACCCGCTACAATTTCAGTCAATTATAGCTATTTTAGCACTTAAAATCCACTCAAATCATTCAATTTAGCACTTAATGAGCAACTATTGGTGTTTTTGTAATTTGTTATTCAATAAAATAATTTTTTTTAATTGATGAAAGTGAATTTTTTTGGGGGGGTTAAGTGAGCATGGAGGTGGCAGTAATTCAATGGGGGACAGTAACTGGGTCCTTTCCCCTATGTAGCTTTAAAAATTGTAAAACTATCATACTATAGATCTAATTAAGTGTTCTCTATTACAATTTCTTTGTATATGATTATCTGTTTAGATTCATTTTACCATTTGTAGTAGACAGAAGATTGTAGAATAATAAGCCCATAAGATAGAAGTGACACAACATCTACCGTCGAGAAACCCTTCTGGGAAAAACTCCACAAAGAATCAATATACTATTTAATCTCAGAATAAGATTACAATAATTCCAATCCTTTCTTGAGATGCTTCTTTTTCCTTCAACAAATCTTCTTCACGACCTGCAAAAAAATCTAATAGAACTCTCTTCAACTTGTTGAAATTTATAAATAATAAAGAGCATTGTAAACCCCAAAAAGTTTATAGTTACAAAGCGCAAAGCTTATCTCACAAATCCTACACCTATTCTTTGCAAGTAGAGTTCTCCTGTAAAAAACAATGTCAAAAGTATTTATAAGCAAGCACGATGTACATTTTCTCTCTCTTTTGTTAAACCATACCTATGAAATCCAAGGATAAAATGAATTCCTAGAACCAGTTGGGGGAAATAGACACATTAATTGAATGTTGGCACTTCACGATCAAGGGATTATGAAGCTTCTATGTCAATACTGCATTCCGAAGTTAAAATATAATTTCCCAAACTATCCAACTGGGTCATACCTTCAACAAAGAATAAATTTGCACAATAGATGGAAACTTCAAAGTTGAAACCCCCATACCAAAGGAATTAATTAGCTTATGGGTTTTTGTCATGTTATTAGAAGTAAGGATAGCAACTTCAATCAAAAGAAGCTCACATGCATGGTTTTGAAAAAAATAGTTAAATACATGGTATGCACTATTGTCTTATTAATGAAGGCAAAGAAAACATAATTAGTTATTTCTCCTATAAAAGTGTATTCCACTACTAAGTTGTCATGCCCATCCTAACACAAAACCTAACAAAAAACAAGTAAACTACTTTCATATGGAAACCAATTATGGTCGATGCTAGATAGAAGTGCAACCACTGTTCATGCTATTTTGTTTTATTTGAATCTTGTTCTTATAACTTAAAAAAGTCAAGTAAAAATATTTTAAAATAATCCTTGAAGGTTCCATAGGTTTTTCAAGCATTTTGGCAATCTACCAGTTATAGAAAACATAGCTCTTTTTATTCCCAGAGCAAAAAAGTTTATTTGATTTAACTCAAAATTGCATGTGTATTTCTATAAGAAGCCTACCTAAGATTTGTAACAAAAAAGTGAGAAATGACATGGAATGGGAGAGGAAGAGAGTGACATATCAACACAAAGCAACTACAAATATTAGGGAGATATGATGTTGTTCGGAAGAAAAGATCTGGGGAAGAACTGGATAGACCTTATAGTAGATTAAAGGCTGACAGAGGCATGAAAGAAAGACACTGTTTATGACTATACAGTGGAAGAAGACATAGCAGTGAATTTAAATATAATAAGAGACTATAGTGGATACTAAAATTAAACATAAAGTTTCATTTGCTAAATTGTTTCAAGCTCTGAAGCTTGAATTGGTTGTCTTTGGCTGTTTTACTATATTTGTTCTCTTCTTGCTATTTTTGACTGGTTACTGTGTTTGGCCAATCTATTTTGTAGGGATGTTCTACCCAGTTGTAAGCCCTAGGGCCCTTCCCTACTTATATAATCAAAAACGTGTTTAGCAAGCAAGATTCACCCTTTTAATTGAACTTTTCTAATTCTTATTTATTTACTTGATATGATTTTTTTATAATGATACAAACTATTTTGAAAAATAAATTAGTAGTATGGCTTGAAAAATCACCACTTGAATAAATCCCTCCCATTGTGCATTTTTTTGATACTTAAACTCTTTCCTTATGTCCTCATCTCATGGATCACCAAAGAAAGGTGTTGGAAAGTTAATTTCTTTCACATATCTATCCTTAAAAATTTGAAGAGGTTGGTTTCCTTCACTTGGTGCAATTTCAATTATTTTATCATGCAAGTCGTAAAAAAATCAAGATTCTATAAATCCATGTATTAGAGTATCACTATATGTTTCTAATTCATCCCCATTTTTTAATTTCTAGACTGTTTTAGAACTGTTATTTGTTTATTTTAGAACTATTATTTGTTTCTTTCAATTTTTTCCAACTATTCTTTATAGAAATTTTTTCTATTTTATATAATTGTCTTTGACATAGGAGTTATAATGATTTCAATGAAAAAATACCAACTTCATATGGATTCTTGTATTGTATTCTTCCTTTTTGTGCAAAAACATTTGTTATTGTTTTTGAAAAAGGAAAAAATAGGTTTTGAATGGACCCGAAACCATGTACAACAAGTTTTGAATGGACCCAAAACCATCAAGTCTTAAGTGGACCCGAAGCCCACTCCAAGGAGAATAGGCTGCTCAAAGATAGAAACAAAAACATCCAACAGCTCACCAGGGATGAAAAAACTCCAACAACCTGCCACAAGCCAGCAGGTTGCCCAGAAAAACAACCAAGAAATCACATAAATCTTGGCATCGTTGGTTTTGACGGGACCAACAACCCACTACACTCAAAAGTTATAGACAAGACCAATAGCCCATAACACAAGGTTTTGACAGGGACCTTAAACCCAAATATGCAACTTTTCACAATACAAATCATGATCAAAGCTCCACCAGCCGAAGTAGTAGAGTCCATCAACTCACTCCTACCATCTTTATAGGACAGGTAAACACAGGAGCACAGAGCACCAGCAATATCCTTTAAAAGATATATATTCTCTCCACCTCTAAAGGAAAGAACTCCAAACTTCTCATAGCTACAACATTCAAAAACCTTGGCATTGAATAACACAAAGATCTGCTTCCTAATCAAAATCTCCACCTCCATAGAAGATAAAGAAAAGAACACATCATGTAGGTCCTCATCAAAACCCAGGCCACCATAAAATAGGGCTTCAATAGCCCCCCAACATCCTTTCCAAGCACAACTAGCAGCATCCCACTCCACCTCTATAGGATAAAAGTCACTTCTGGCCTCCACCATCTGCCCCTTAATAGAAGATAGGACCACCTCCATAGGAAAGACCAGAAAAACCCAAGGATGCGCCAAAAGAGACCTGAAAAACCAAGCCATGGAACCGAGAAGGCAAGGGACAAAAATACCCCCACCGCAACAATACCCAGAGGTCACAAATAGTAAAAAGAGAAACACAGACCCCATTCTAAAAAAGAAAACACCCCAAAGAGGCCCCGAAGGACTCCAAGGCAGACACACCTTTCCTAGAAAAACAAAAAATGCTTTAGGGAACAAGGAGAGACAAGAAACAACAAAACCATCATTTTCCTACCAAAGGGACAAAGCAAAAGCAGAGGAAAACAAAGCAGTCCTCATAAAAGAAAACCTTCCAGAAAAAACACCAACAACGACACCCCCACACAGAAAAAGGAAACCAGATGAAAACAGGGGCCAAAGAGGAGCTGAGAAACTACTAGAATTCTATGACTCGGACTGAGAGCAAACAATGGCAAAAAAAGCCCTAAAATACACAGTTTTGAAGCTCACCTAGTTAGGGCAATGCCATCCACCACACAGTCCCACAGAAAAACAGGAAGCTTCCCAACTCCCAAGCAATAAAAGAAGATCAAAAGAAGGTAGGGGTCCAAGAATAAAAAAGAAGCTGACCCATCTATAAATCGCCGACACAAACAGAGGAGGAAGGTCCACCCACCAGAGAGGAGAAAGAGACCACCCCTCAGAAGAAGGCACACGAACCACCACAAGAGAATCGACGCCAGTAGCAGAGCTAGCCTCAACCACGGCCCAAGCTGCCCACAGATGCCCAGCTATCCTCAGAGAGAGAGAAAGGCACTGGTAGACAACCAAAGCCTTCCTCATCCCACCAGAAAACCCTAAAGCCAGCCCACCACGAATAGGGCAGACCCCAGTAGCAAGATTCCTCCCATCGTCATCATCTTCATCTGAATCTTCCTCTCCCGCCTGCAAAAAATTTGAACTACTTTGACCACTTCCTTTCCCACCCGAGCGCTCCATTCGACTGATTTTATTTTTGCACCCCACAACATTTTTTATTGTTCCATTAATTGATCGTGAGAGTATTGCCTGTATATTATTCATATTTGTTGGGACATTAATAATGGACCTAGTTAATCCCATTTGAGATTTTTTATGTCCCCATTGTCTTATTAACTGTGGTGTAGCAAACAATGGAAATTTACCAACATGTAGCATTTGTTTACAATATTTTCATACATTTTCAAATTTATGTATTGCATTATATTTTTAAAAAAAATTGTAATTTTGTTGCTCACTTTCATTAAGTTTTTCAATACAATGTTGAAATTGCAGTCGGTGACATATATAGTCTTCAATTTCTTTGAAATATATTTGCGTTGGAATTTTTTTTACTATTTCCTTTATTAGAAAAATGTTGTTTAGTTGGTTTGTAAGTACACAATATTCTCTTCAATTTAGCAAGGGATATTAATTTCTTATAAGAGTTTCCACTTCGTGTAGTTTACTATAATTTGGCCTGAAAAATATTTCCCTTTTTCTTTTTCGTTGTTGAATTTGATTTGATGGTATCATGGATTTTTATTTTTTTTACTTAGTTTTTAATTACGCAGTAAGTGATATTTTTGTTCTTTTGAGAAATATTGGTTCATGTACTTTACTATTAATTAGTTCTAAAGATATTTCACTTTTTTTCCCTACATGACTTTGTTTTGGTTTCACAAGAGAATATGTAGAAGTTCAACTTCTTTCAAATCGTTCAATAGTATTTGTTGTCACTAGTGGCTCGTAGTGCATATGTTTAGTACTTGTTTTAAATGTGATTATGTTATATGTGTTGTTTTTGTTGTCACTAGTGGCTCGTAGTGCATATGTTTAGTACTTTTTTTAAATGTGATTATGTTATATGTGTTGTTTGTGCTTATTTTGCTATGAAAAACTTTCTCAACTTGTTTACTAGTTGAAGACCATAAACAAATATGTATTTTTAGTATAGGTGCTAACCATTCTAAACAAAATGAACCTCCTTCAATTTTCCCTTATGCATATGGCATTGCCATGTTGATAATATATTGTTTATAGTTTAAAAGAAATGGTATTGTGTCTAACATATTTTCTTTCAGTAAATGCTCTTGATAGCTAGTAAAATTTGTACAACTACCTTTAGTTGAATTACAAAAAGGTTGTGCAATGTACAGTCTTAATTTTTCAATATCAAATTCTCCATTCATCACGTAACATATATCATTGAAAAGGATTTTACCACAATTTCTTGTCATCATAGTTTCCTTTTTCACTCCATTTGGTTCCATTTCAAGTGCAATATGTTGCTGTTAGCTTTCCAATGTTTCATAGTTATAGGAAAGGTAATTTGATAGTATAGGACTATAAATGATTTTTTTTGCAAAATAATGGTTCATAATGACCACAGTTTAGATTTTCATCATGAAATAAAATTGAATACAATTTTTTTTTTGAATGTTGTGGTTGAAATATAAGTACTTTTTCTTTGTAGTTGTTGACCACAATGTAATTGGTATGATTAACCATTTGGATACCCATTGTATGTAAAATGTGTCACCCCAAAGGCCTCTCTTGTTCTGGTATAGCACTTGATGCAAATAATCACATTTTACCTAAATAAGCTATCATGTGTCATATATTGTGTATTTCATACAATATTTCTGGATGCAATTCATGTACAAGTGCTTGTAATGCATTAGAATTATCTTTGGATAACAAAAGCATAAAGTAATCAGTTAATCCATTTTGTAATTCATTTGAAGTATAATGAAAATGAAGCAATACTTGAAGACTATCAAATAGACAATCTCCAATGGTATACGAAAAATATTCTAGTGGAAATAAGTTGTTTTCTAAAGAAATATCAATGTTGGGTACAATTTCTTGCTCACATTTGCTATAGTTATCAACACCAACAATATCAACCATTATTTAATATGTTATGAAGAGAGATTTTATTCTAAGTTGGAAGATAATTATGATACTTAATTAAAAATGCACAAAAAAAAATATAAAAATGAGAAATAGATGTTACCAACTTCATATGGATTATTGTATTGTATTCTTCCTTTTTGTGCAACAACATTTGCTATTTTTCCATTAATTGATAGTGGGAGTATTGCCTGTATATTATTCATATTTGTTGGGACATTAATAATGGACCTAGTTAATCCAATTTGAGAATTTTTTATGTCCCCATTATCTTATTAACTGTGGTGTAGAAAACAATGGAAATTTACCAACATGTAGCATTTGCTTACAATATTTTCATACATTTTCAAATTTATGTATTGCATTATATTTTTAAAAAAATTGTAATTTTGTTGCTCACTTTCATTAAGTTTTTCAATACAATGTTGAAATTGCAGTCGGTGACATATATAACATTCATATTAAGGAGTGTCTTCAATTTCTTTGAAATATATTTTCATTGGAATTTTTTTTTAGTATTTCCTTTATTAAAACAATGTTGTTTAGTTGGTTTGTAAGTACACAATATTCTCTTCAATTTTGTGACGGATATTAATTTCTTATAAGAGTTTCCACTTCGTGTAGTTTACTATAATTTGGCCTGAAAAATATTTCCCTTTTTCTTTTTCGTTGTTGAATTTGATTTGATGGTATCATAGGATTTTTATTTATTTTTACTTGGTTTTTAATTACGTAGTAAGTGATATTTTTTTCTTTTGAGCAATATTGGTTCATGTACTTTACTATTAATCAGTTCTAAAGATATTTCACTTTTTTTCCCAACATAACTTTGTTTTGGTTTTACAAAAGAATATGCAGAAGTTCAACTTCTTTCAAATCTTTCAATAGTATTTGTTGTCACTAGTGGCTTGTAGTGCATATGTTTAGTACTTGTTTTAAATGTGATTATGTTATATGTGTTGTTTGTGCTTATTTTTCTATGAAAAACTTTCTCAATTTGTTTACTAGTTGAAGACCATAAACAAATATGTATTTTTAGTATAGTTGCTAACTATTGTAAACAAAATGAACCTCCTTCAATTTCCCCTTTTGCATATGGCATTGCCATGTTGATAGTAAATGGTATTGTGTCTAACATATTTTCTTTCAGTAAATGCTCTTGATAGCTAGTAAAATTTGTACAACTACCTTTAGTTTAATTACAAAAAGGTTGTGCAATGTACAGTCTTAATTTTTCAGTATCAAATTCTCCATTCATCAAGTAACATATAGCATTGAAAAATGCTTTTACCACAATTTCTTGTCATCATAGTTTCCTTTTTCACTCCATTCGGTTCCATTTCAAGTGCAATATGTTGCTGTTAGCTTGCCAATGTTTCATAGTTATAGGAAAGGTAATTTGATAGTATAGGACTATAAATGATTTTTTTTTGTAAAATAATGGTTCATAATGACCACAGTTTAGATTTTCATCATGAAATAAAATTGAATACAACTTTTTTTTTTGAATATTGTGGTTGAAATGTAAGTACTTTTTCTTCATAGTTGTTGACCACAATGTAATTGGTATGATTAACCATTTCGATACCCATTGTATGTAAAATGTGTCACCCCAAAGGCCTCTCTTGTTCTGGTATAGCACTCGATGTAAATAATCACATTTTACCTAAATAAGTTGTCATGTGTCATATAGATTGTGTATTTCATACAAGATTTCTGGATGCAATTCATGTACAAGTGAGTGATTTTAATGCATCAAAATCATCTTTGGATAACAACAGCATAAAGTAAACAACTAATCCATTTTGTAATTCATTTGAAGTATAATGAAAATGAAGCAATACTTGAAGACTATCAAATAGACAATCTCCAACGGTATACGAAAAATATTCTAGTGGAAATAAGTTGTTTTTTAAAGAAATATCAATGTTGGGTACAATTTCTTGCTCACATTTGTTATAGTTATCAACACCAACAATATCAACCATTATTTAATGTGTTCTGAAGAGAGATTTTATTCTAAGTTGGAAGATAATTATGATATTTAATTAAAAATGCACAAAAAATAATATAATAATGAGAAATAGATGTTACTTGATTTGTAAGTTTAGTTATTTCTTCTAATAGATAGTTGATAAATCGCTCTTGTAGCCACTCATCTGAGAATAGATTAATCATTAGAAAATATGAAACCTAAAAATATGTAGTCAATTGAAGATATAATTTATGTAATGACATGGCTCACACAAGCTACTAGTGATAGATCTTTTCAAAAGAGAATGTAAACTTTTGCTTATGGAACTCAATAAGAATTGAATAAAAATAAATTGCACATTGTATAATACTTTAGTCACTATTGAGGAAAATTTCCTCTTACTTCAACATTATATGAACGGAACCTTTCTCTGCTCAACAGATTTGCTACTGATTCTTTGGAAGCTGAATGGTACTTGTTCGAATTAATACAGATTGACCACCAAAAACAAAAGTTTACTCAATAAATGAAATATAGATGTTTTGTATAGTTATTTAGGATTTTGGGTACCTCTAGTAGTATTTTGGAGAAATATACGGTTACAGTTACATTAATCACTATCTTGTCGAGGCCTGAACTTGGGGAGACTCCCCATTGCTGAAACAATTGGCAAAGATTGTCTTGAAAAAGGTATTACTAAGGTAGTATTTGATTGAGGTGATTTTGTCTATCAGAGACATATCAAGGCCTTTATTGATGCTGCTCAGGAGCATTGATTGGATTTCTGAGCTGGAACAGGGCTTTTCTTTCTTAGGCATCACTGTGTTATAGATCTAGCAACAATATCTCTTTCAATTCTGAAAGATGTCTGCATTTTACAGATTTGTATATTATCAAGGAAATTTTTTACGTAGATGATTTGTATATTATCAAGGAAATTTTTTACGTAGATGCTTTATCTTTGAGATTGGTTTGCATAGCATCTCATCTGGGTTAAATGGTCTTTGTAGTTTATTGTAACTCGGGGATGAATGCTAGTATTTTTTGGGTTATTATTACCTATGCTTTTAGTTGGATTTTTTTATATTTTTTACTGGCAAGATTCATTATCTTTGAATTCTATGTATAACGCTTTTAACTTGCTAATAATATTATTCAGCTCTTTATTCTAGCAACCTTACATCTAATTGGAATGCATATTCTAGTAGGATGAGTTTTTGTACTTGTTCTTGCTTAAGTCTAAATAATGAGTGTGTAGTTGACCTTTTACGCGCTCAATGAAATCTAATAATTTTGTAAATTGTAAAATTCAAATTCCTGGCTTATTTTGTTAAATAGAGATACAAATTGATATCTCAAAGCTAAGTGTTAAAATTTTTTAGTAATCGTAGTATTTATTTGTCTGTACAATGAATGTAGTTTCTCCAAAGTTGTACCAAGTCTAGAAAACCATTGCGGATTTTCCAGTTTATACCATCTAAATTCTTAGTTTTTGTATTTTGCATTTTCTTCACTGCGTTTTCTATGCACATACGCAGTGCTGGGGTAGGAAGATCTGGGAAGCCAAAGATGACAGGGAGTCATTGAATGAAAGATTTGAAGACATAAACTTGCAAGATGATGATGAAGTATGTTTTACTTCTCCTTTTTTTCTAGCTATAATCCTGTAGTTTCAGTCCAAGATTTTGATCGATGTTTAGAAAAGGAAAAGGATAATGTGGACATAACTTCTAGACAAAAGAATGTATTGGAAAATGATTTTAAAATTGATATTTCACATCTCACTATGTGATCCTTCATTTGACTCACGCAATATGCTATTCTAGCACATGAGACCCCTTTTGTGGAGACCCGAAAGGGGAATTCTTTCCATTTACCTTATTCACTATTCAAATTTTGTAAACTGAACCTTAACAATCTAGCAATAGCTACAGTTCTAATCCACCAATACTCTGAGTGCTCATGATGAATATAATTTAGCCTGTTCATATGAGATTTATACTTTCTCTTACCTTCATATTTGTAACTTGTGTTAGGAATTAAGGTTAACATTTAATAATTAATTATTAAGTTAGTTATTTTTTACAACAACGATGTGATCTTTAATTATAATTTTCTCATCATTCTAACACTGGTATCAGAGCAATTTTGGTATTGTGGCTGTGTGTTAAACTTGGAAAATGAAGAATGATCAAAATCATTCCATATTTAATTCAGGCGTAACGAGTGAATTTTTTTGATAAATATCTGCTGGGCGTCTGAAGATGCAGAAGAAAGGCATGCGAAGAATTAAAAAAGGGTGAGACTTGAAGGAAGCGTACGCTTGTCTGTACCCACCGTGACCATAAGGTATTAGAGGGACGTTAGGAAGTGACTGAAGGGGAGGTTCATGGCAGGAATGAATGACTCTGAGTGATGTCAATGGGTGAATTTCCAATAGAATCCGTGTGGAGATCCCTGTATAGGCGTGAGGTTGTGGAATGTTGTGCAAAGAGCACTGTTGAAAATTATGTGAAAGGTGGAAAGGATGAGATAAGAGTGCGTAGGATAGGAGGAGGCTTAACAAATCTGCAGAAGTGTGGGTGCATGTAAGTTGTTTTCCTTTCATTTGTTGAGTGAAGGTTAGGGTTATGTATCTCTATTGTTAATTTTGGGACCAACTATATTTTTTTATAGAATATGAAGATAAAAGGATAAATTGTTTGTGAGTTGAATTTCACTACAAATGATGCACAGGCAAGTTGGTTATTTCAATATGTATTTGAAGTTAAATGCTAGTGGGTTCAAATTAGCGTATATTAAAATAAAGTATTAATTACAAATGTAATACGGTAAAAAAAAGAAGAAAAAAAGATTTAAAAATGGGGTTTATTGTTTTGGAGAAATAAGGGTGTAGTCACATTATTTAAATAGGTGAATAGATTTGTTTTCTTTGGAGTGATAAGGAAAATAAAGTGTTGCAAGGCTAATTTGGATAATATTTGCAATTGATGCATTATCGGTTGAATTCGACATCTTTATGTATGTACACTTTAATGCATTTACTAATGATGCGTTCAAAGCCATTAATGTTGTATTTTAAGATTAAGATCTAAAGTGGTCATATTAGAGGTTGGAGGAAAGGGATGTAGGAGGACATCTATCATACCCAGCTACCTTCTCACTTAGGGATGATTCTTGCATGAGAAGCATTTGTTTCATTCACAATCTTTTCAGGAGCAAGATGGAGCATGCAGTGTTTTGTTGGTCGGTGGATAATTGAATCCACAAATTTGGTGAGCTATTGTTGGTTTGTGGATAGTTGAATCCACAAACCATTTATGGATAATTGAGTTTTTCTTGATCCATAGTTTTGCAGATGTGTATTTATGGATAATTGAGTAAGTCTCGATCCACATAATTGAGTAAGTCTCAATCCACAAATGGAGGAGTGTTACCGTGGATTGTGGATAATGGAGTGTGTCTCAATTCAAAGGTAAACATTGGAAAATCAGAACATTTATCTAAACATGAGGAGTTTAGATTGATGTTGATGCAAAGGTGGATAATCAGAACATTTACCTAGACCTAAGGATTTTGGGTTGATGCTCAAGACATTTTCCTAGATAAAGGAGTTTGGGTTGATGTGTATGCACACGGTTGGCTAATCAACCATTTTCCTAGACCAAGAAGTTTAGGTTAATGTTGATACAATATTTTGGTTTTCTTTTTTGTAATGTAAATTTTAAGAGGGAGTTGTTAGCAGTTGATGTTTACATTTAGTAATTAGTTATTAGGTTAGTTAGCTGGTTGGGAAGTTATTCCGGTATTGTAGTTTGTATGGAAAACTTGTGGCTTCAGATGAAAATGAATTGAATATAAAATCATCGGGATGAAACCAAAATACTATTTTCATTTTGTGTTTTGTTTACAACATTGATGTGATCTTTAATTACAATTTCCTCACCATTCTAACAACTTGCATGGCATAATTCTGCCTTTCTTATTTTTGAGTTTATTTTCTTTTGACAAAACATTGATCAGAATTAAAAAAGTAAAATCTAAACGCTACTATTTTCAAATATGGGTACTTATTTTCTTGCATATTTTATAATTTATATCAATTAACATCTAAGATTCCTTTAATTTTGCAGAGTTAAATTTCTTAAGCAGAAATAATGAGGATTCACAGTATCAAAATGGCAGTTAATTCTTTTCAAATAGAAGGATAAACAAATAGAGTCTCCTTTGGGTTTCATCTGTGCACCATCTTTCGTTTTTGCATTTTTGACCCCCAATATAATGGGGAAGAAGGATATGATGATTTGATGATTGATACAAAATTTTTAAAATTCCTAAGATACTATGGATGGATAGAGTTTCAACATCTTTCAGTGCAATTGAAAACTTTTATTGCAGGAAGGTGTACATTGAAAAAGATGGACGCAAAAGATTGATTAGTTCTTGGAGATATGCTTGAAGAATTTTTTAAATACAAAAACATTTCTCCCACATGCCATTGCCCTTTAATATTTAAAATGAGTAGATACATTTACATTTATTTGCATGTACAATCTGAAAATTAATATAATACAATAGACTGCTCTATCTGTAAAAAGTAGTATCCAATGGGTCCATTGGATTGTGGTGTAATGGTAATGGGATGCTTTTGAAAGTGAGCAACCAAGGTTTAACTCGCACTTTCTGCTAAGATGTCCTACCATCCCTGTTAATTGAGTGCCATGATAGGATGGTTAAATCCATGTGCACATTGAAATGCTTAAGCACCTATCACTAGGGATGACTAAGCTATGACTTAGTGTTGTCCATAGCTACCCTAAGAAAAAATGTAATATCCAAAGGAATTGTTATAGATTCCCAGCTATAAACCACTTTAAAAATCAAAAGGAAAAGGAAAGTGGGCTTAATTTAATGAAAGGTACCATTTTTGTTCCTTGATTCAGAGGATTAGCTCTGCTAGAATTAGTTGAATTAGTTTTTCATATATAGACAGATTTACAATCGCTATCCCTTCATGATTTATATTTGATCATTTGTATTCTAGTTTAATTATTGAGCGTTTTCGTGTTTTTTTTGCACTATTGGCACATGAAATCCGTAGCATATCAATATGTCTGTAATGTTATATCGGCATTGCATGTATTCGTTTGTTTCGTGTGTTCATCCAATTCCATCAACCAATCTCCTCTAAAGCACAATCTTTGCACAAACAAGATAAGTACATTTTTGTTCATTTATTGAATGGGACTCTTTTTGGGCCTATAGTAAAGATATCTGTTCATACTTGTTATACTCTTTTCTTTAAGGTTTTGGAATCATAGACGAGGCGACTATACTGTAGATAGTCGATAGGAAACACTGGGTATTTAAGGGCAATACAGTAGTCGATAGGAAACACTGGGTATTTAAGGGCAATTTTCTACAATGGAAATACAAGACTTCAAAAGCCACAACCCTGTACATCACCAGGGCATAAACCCTATAAAATAGCTAGGGTGTGATAACTATTTGGCATAATGTTTAAAGTAAGAACAGAGTCGCCTGGCACAAATTTGCACTCAAATCTTGCAGATACCATTCAACATCTTGATCGCTACTATGAATTTTTTAGTCAAGTTGGTAACTCTCGGCTTTTTAGTTACAAACAGCAGTGATTTCATTAAGAAAGAAGGGGATATTGATGGCGCATGCACGAAATTTTAGAGTCTTATAGAGTTAGCTCCTAAACTTGTCGAAGCTGTTGTTAGACATGCAAACATGGTGAAACACCTGGGAAATTTTAAAGGGCGTACGTCAAGGAAATTGAATGAGGAGGAGGAAAAGATGAATCACATATATTTGTAAGCCAATAAAGCAAGGAATTTTTTGTTTTATAAATGAATGAACACATTTTGATGTTTGATAAGGAAATAAAGAAAAGGATAATGACACTAATAGGATGAATGAGAATAGGAAACCTAAAACTTTAGATGCAGGTACAAAATTCACAGAATTATTATGATACAACTAGTGAGTTACACCTGTAACAAGAAAGTCTTTTTGAAGTACCTCTGATGTCCACTTCATTAGCTCAATATAACTATCCTTGTTAGAATATTACTTGAAATAGTTGGGATAAGAACAGTTGCCATTCTTCAAGAATGTCTCATTTATTCTGCATCCAACAAAACCACATTTAAAAAGAAATCATGACATTCTATTGGAAAGGAATAAAAAAGAATTAAATGAACATATTAAAGATGATATAAAATACACTATTATGTGATGTCAATCAAGAAAATTCTAGGCCCTTTCCACAAATTAGTAAAGTTCATAAAAATATAAAAAATCAACAAATACAATAATTAATTTAATAAGATGTGAAGTATTATATTTTTTTATTTTTTTTGAAAATTTAAATAATTTATAGTTAAATAAGATAAAATAATTTTAAAATAATATTTTTATTCTTTGTACAAAAATATTTATATTAATTTAATATTTTTAATTTATTATTGATTATAAATATAAATAGTAATTTAGTTAAATAAGATAAAATAATTTAAAAGTAATATTTTTATTCTCTAGACAAAAATATTTAAAATATTTAAATTAATTTATTCTTGATTATAAATATAAGTAAATTAATTTAAAATTAATTTATTTTATTTTATATTCATAATAATAATAAGGAAAAAACATTAAAAAGAATAATGAGGAAAAAAATATTTATAAAAAAAATATTTAAAATTTTAAAATTTTAAATAAATTAAGAAACCTTTTCATAATAATATAAAAACATTATTACTTATAGATATAAGAATATCTTACAAATAATTAGAATCACTATAGTGGCACAGAGCCTTTCTCATAAATATTATTATAAAAGAAATAAATATTGTATCATATTTTAAACAAATTACATATGCATATGCTTGATTGATGATGTAATTAAAATTTATATAGAACATAGTTTATAATAAAATTTGCTCTTAAAATTTAATTAAATAAAAAATATAAAAATATAATAATGGTGTTAATTTGAATAGGAATTAATACCAGAACAGTGAATATTATTCGCTGTTGTGGTAGTTGATAGCGCTACTATACAGTTGGACCTAGCCCAGGTTCGTACCAGTGCCTGGGCGGAGGGGAATGGATCGTTATAACTGTAATTACCGACCAAGATCTAATGAGACATTATCTAGAAGGTTTTCTGCATCTGAAGACTTTGTTAAACCGTGCTACAATGTAAAAGGTATGTATGGTTATGGTGAAGAAAGGCGAAGAATCAAAAACTCTGCCACTACTGAAAATGAACATGGATCGTCTTCTAAAGAAATAGGTACAGCGGATTCTACTTAGTCACAAGATGCAAGATGGTCACTGCTTATTGTACAAAGAGATAAAGTGAAAGTATTTGCTTGATTCATTGTGGAGAGCTTATGCTGAAATAGTATTGGTGTTAAACTAACTTATATGGTTTTACTGACTTTTGTAGGACACAACAGCTTGCATCATGTATGCATTTCCTCGTTATCATACATCAATGAGGGCGTATTTCAGTGTATACAATTTTATTACTGCACTATTCCTAAGCAAGCAAGAAGGTATTTGGAAGCTTCGAAAGTACCTCTGTGATTACCTTAAAGAAGTCTTTCTACAGATGTATTCATCCATTCCTGAAGGCGGTCACCTACAAATGCGACACTTCTCTCTGGGCGGCTGCGATCATCGACAGTGAATTGAGAGTAGGAGAAACCCGCATGCGGATTACAGAAGAGCAAATCCACCAAGCAGCGGGTCTGCCAAATTCAGGTAAACATGTATCCCCCTGCAGAGATTATGATAGAGTTGAAATAACAATGAGTCTTACCAGATCTGAAATGGGTGCGAAATATTCGAAATTTTTGCTTGATGCAATCATTGACCCACCTGTACAAATTGCTTGCAAGTTCTTGGCTCGCAAGCTGTTGGGGGTTAAGACATCGGATTATATCCCATTTATGTTTGTTGGGACTGGTGTATATTTGTTAAGGAGCAAATGTTGGACCAGATCGTGCCTGTCCAGAAGAAGAGGATGAGCTCTTTTAATTATTCGACCATCCTCCAGTATTGGCAATTAAAGCATTCAGCGAAAAGTGGATTCCTCGCCGTGTTATTGGGGATTTTTCAAGGAGTAAAAAGGAGCAAAAAATGGCCAGAAAAGGGGTTTCATTAATACTAGATAATATTATAAAAGAGCATGGACACAGGGTTCTTGGTGGAAGTGGGGGAGAAAAAAGACGAGATAAAAACTGTAGATGAATCAAGAGAAAAATGGGACGCATATAAAAAGCCAGGCAAGAAGTTTGTGGCAATGAATTACCCTTCTACCCAGAATTTCAAATTACTGAAATGCCCAATAAGTCCTCCAGTGGGGAAAGAGATCTGTGTGTCTTGTCTAATGAGGAGAGGGTGGGAGAAGGTTAAAGGACATGACTGCCTCTAGACTGATCTCTCCAATCTCTCCAGATTATTGATTGAAAAGTCCGTGTTGAATGTAGAGAGGGCTGCCTTTGGGGATCAGAACAGGCAGATTAAATTCATTGAAACCAAGGAGAGCTATGAAAGACAGATTAGCCGGTGGTAAGCCAATAACTTGCAAGAAAATTGCACAGGTGGGTGATGCATTATATCCAGAAACAATCCCTAACTATTCTTACACATTTCAGAGGGAGACATGTTAAACTGAATTTGGCAGACCCATTGTTCGATGATCCGCGCGTAGACTTTCTGAATTAATCTCGTGGACCTTCACGCTGGAATGCCAGATCTTAGCCTGTTGGTTATCCTCCATTTTCCCCGCCAACTCGTTCAATTGTTTACACAGTTGGTGTAGATGGATTGTTTACGGCCTTGAGTAATATGTGATGTATATATAAGAATGTTGGTGTGCAGTGATATTCGTGCTGCTAGAAACGAGGTAAAGTGGAGGAACAGATTTTTACAAGTGCCCCGAGGTTGCATGTGAACTTGCTTATTTTCAGGGTTTTAATTGTAAGTTCTAGAGGCATCGTCTATCATATGCAATTCTTTCTCATAAAATAAGTAATTCAAATGAGAAAGCATAAATAAATTATTATAGATATTTTAAATACAGTCTATTTTGCAAGACATTTATTTAATTTATTGTATTTTATATTTTTAATATTTACTTTTATTATTGATCAAATATACTCATAAACGAGGTTTCCTATGAATTTGCTTTTTCTTTGCCATTTTGATTGTAAGTTCTAGAAGAACCGTCTATCATATGCAATTCTTTCTCATAAAATAATTAATTCAAATGAGAAAGCATAAATAAATTAGTATATATATTTTAAATATAGTCTATTTTGCAAGACGTTTATTTAATTTATTGTATTTTATATTTTTAATATTTATTTTTATTATTGATCAAATATACCTAGAAACGAGGTTTCCTATGAATTTTCTTTTTCTTTGCCGTTTTGTTTTGAAAAAATAATTAATTCAAATGGGAAAGCATTATTATTTAATATATATTTTTAAAATAGTCTACATATTTGGAGACATATCTTCTAAGACGTTTATTTAATTTATTGTATTTTTAATATTATTAATATTTTATTTTTACTATTGTATGAAATTATTATTATTATATTATATTTTTATTAATTATTATTTAATTGTTATATTATCATTATTTTATTATTATATTGTAATATATATATATATATATATATAAGTCATTACTATAATATTATATTTTTATATAATTATTATATTATCATTATTATAATAATTTATTGTAACTATTATTAAATTATATTATTAAATGGTAGCTCCAATTTAACCCTAAACCTTAGTAAATTGTTCTCTTAATTAAACACTAATTTTAATTGAACCCTATCCATAATTTAACTCTTATTTTTTGTAACTGATTCGTTACCCTTATTCTAGCAGTAACCATTATCATAATTGAACACAGTGGGAGATACCATTAAAAGTATAGTATATGAAGAATAGCAATATTGTTTGTTTTCAATGACAGTGTTTATGAACTTTGGATATTGGCATACATAATGGTACGTTGAGGATAATGGCATTGCATACAGGTTTAGGGCATGTGAACATGATTTTACATATGCTAGTTAAGACCCTTGCTTCAAGAATTATGAAACACATGACAGTTGAAAAAATGAAGGGCAGTCCCAATCCTTTGCAAATGAGAAATACACTAAAAAAAACTAAAAGCCTGATGTGTCCAAGTATAAATGCACCTTTTTGTCCATGTCTGAACTTCCATATATATTAGAGCAGCATATCTTAGTGAACTGCAAATGGTAAACAGTGTTCATCTGAACCATACATAGCCTTGTTTTGAGGCTTTTCTTTTATCATTTAATTTACCGTTTGTCTTCATGGTGTGAACATTTAGTTGTATTAGCATGTTTATGTTGTTTCATTGTTTTAAATTCTTGGGATACTAAACTATAGAGAATTGCAAGATTCTTGGTGACACAATGCTATAAGGAATCTAGATTACTAGTTTGTAGTTGGCAATACCCTAGAGTATATGAGGACCAAAACTTAAAACATGAGATAAGAGAACCCAAATCATAGTTTGACTGAAAAGTACAAGTAAGGCTTTCGAGCTCAAATCTTAGTGGAATTGGGAAGGCATGGTTTTTCAACCCATCATTGGTTATAAATGATCATGATTTATAGAGCCAACATGGTTTAGAAGTAATATTTGTGCTTGGAGAGGCATTGATTACATAGATTTAGGATCTTGTTCGTGCACTTAGGAATTTTAAAAATTCTATTGATTCTTGCAAGAAACTGTGCTCATCCTAATTCAAATTATGAAATGACACAACTTCATGAGATGCATTTGTATTGTAGATCTAATATATCATAAAAAAAAAAATGAGGTTAGCTTCCTTGCAAGGTGTACAAACATTTTCAAACAAAAAGGATGTTTTCTAAGTAAAATGCATCATTGGGGTGTCATATGTAGTAGTGATATTGAATTCCAAAAATTTGAACCATGGTCTATTATAGTTTTGTTTGATGACATCACTATATGGCATGTTTGAAGGGTTGCCTCAAAAGTGTAGTTGGAAGCATCACCTCTAAAAACTACAACTAAAGCACACTTTTGATAAATATACTATGTTTTGAGGGAATAAAAGTTTCCATTCATTGTTTACTATATATTTTCTTACTGATCATCCTGTTTATATTTGCAATGCATAACACATACACTATTTTTTAGTTAAGCTCCAATCATTATATTACATATCTTTTTGATCTGTGCGAGCTTATTCTTTTCAAATCATTATTTTAGAATTTGTGTTGTAGAGAGTCATGAAAATATGTTATTGGTTTTGTATTTAATTATTCAACATTTATTCCATAGATTGTGTTCAAAATGGAGGTAATTATGTAGCTTTAAAAATTCTAAAACTATTATACTATAGATCTAATTAAGTGTTCCTTGTTACAATTTCTTTGTATATGATTATGTGTTTAGATTCATTTTACCATTTGCAGAAGTAGACAAAAGATTGTAGAAGAATAAGACCAGCAGATAGAAGTGACACAACATATACCATGGAGAAACCCTTTCGAGAAAAACTCCACCAAGAATTAATGTATTATTTAATCTCATAATAATATTACAATAATTCCAATCCTTGCTTGAGATGCTTCTTTTGCCTCCAACAAATCTTCTTCACAACCTGCAATAAAATTTGATAGAACTCTCTTCAACTTGCTACAGTTTATAGACAATAACTTGCCTTGTAAACACCAAAGAGTTTATAATTACAAAGAGAAAAGCTTATCTCACAAAACCTACACCTATTCATTGCAAGTAGAGTTCTCCCATTAAAAATAATTTCAAACCAAGTCCTTCATTAATTTGGGCGTCCAAAACTGAAGTCCTAACTCAATGTTTATTCCGAAGATATCTTGTAAGCTTCTCCTCAAAGTTGGCACCCAAGAATGGACCCACTTAACTCAGACTTATTAAATATCTTATCATGCAAAAGTGTTAACTCCAAGATGACAACTTGGGCACCCAAGGTGGGTCCAAGTCAATCTTTGTTAACTGAAACATATCCTCCATCAATTCATGCAAACATGATGCATGATTGATCATCCCCACTTAATTGAATGTATCACCTGTTATCTATCATGCAAATCAATTCATTAGTCATGCATTCCAAGTCAACTAAAGTCAACTAGCATTCAACTGAAACTAACTACATGCAACTGAAGATAACTGAACCATAATAGAACTGAATTGAACTGAACCAAACTGAACTGAACCGATACTAAATTGAACTGAACTTCATACATGTAAATATCAATTCCTAACTTCTCGGATCTTTACATGCATTACTGAAGTTTTATCTTTTCTCCAAACAATTAACTTAAATCAAGGTGGGTTCCACCTTCCATGTGGGTGCCCCATGTGCTCCTATTTTGTATGAGTTCTTCATGGGAATCCACACAAGTTCTTATCATTTAGAATTAATTACAAATGCCAATTTACATGCTCATTTCATTCAAATTTAATCTCTTTCTAATCCTAGTGTTGGGGAACACTTTCCAAGGACTTAGGAGATACATGAAATAATGTTTAGGATTGCAATTAAATGGCATCCTATTCCCAACATTCTCCCACTTGACATTATACATTGCAATTATTTTAAACAAATCATTTTATAAATCAAGCACAGGACTCAAGGTCAATGGCCTTCCTGTACCAACTAATCAATCCATGCCAACTTCAAATGCAACTTGCATAATCATGAAGCTCCAAGCAAATGATTAATACTCAAAACCAAGAGAAATTATCTATAGGAACTGGTTTCGTAAGATAATCTGCAACATTAATCAAAGTGCCAACTTTCTCAATTAATACCTTCCCACTCTTAACCATTTCTCTCCCAAAGTGATACTGAACATCAACATGCTTAGTACGAGCATGCTACATTGGATTTTTGGCTAAAAAAATAGCACTCTAACTATCACATTCAAGTTTAACTTACTTACAATTAAAACCAGTACCTTTCCCGAGTCTCTGTAACCAAAATGCCTCTTTAGAGGCATGTGAAATCACCGAGTGTGTTGACCACATGTCCAACCAAGGTGTAGGCTCCTCATACTTCCTGTTGAAATCTCATCAAGAGTAAAAATCTCAACACATGTCTCTAACCTTAAGAGAACTCAAGCCTCACCTATTTCTCCAAGTATCCATAAGGAACTATAACCAACCAATCCATGCCAAACTCCTAATGCCATGCATAGCACTATCATGAAGTAATCAAGCAAATGATTAATATACCCAATACATAAGAGAACCGCACAAGATCAATGTCAAAGACCCAATCATGAAATTCATGATCTAACCATCTCCTCCAAGGAGATCACATGCATCATAACATACATAAACATCCTATTCTCAAGAGAACAAGTACCATTCCAAACTCTAAATGCGTATCGAGAGTAAACCATGACATAATATCAACCATTCCAAACCAAGAAAAAAATATCCCCAATCACATAAAGATAACCTTACCAATGATGTATACACATCACTATCAACAACTCCCACTGAATTGTGGTATGAGCTACAAATGGCATCATGACTACCATCCTCTTCATGAAGATCACTCTTTAACATCAAGAAAAGAGTGATCACTAACTTTTTTGCAGGAAATTCAGTTCTCAGGATTTTATGGAATTTCTCTTTCCCTCATGTTGCTTGGGGTCTTTGGAAAGAATGCAATTCCTCAATTGTATCTCTCAGAAGGTTAGAAATTTTGAGAAATTGGCCCACTCGTCCTATGACCTTATAGTTGCCAAGGAATGGAATATAACCCTTGATTTGCCTTGCGCCCCTAAAAAATCCAAGAAGGATAGAGAGGGTGTTCGCTGGTCTTTTCTTCCTAATGGATGGGTCAAAGCTAACTTTGATGGTGCAGCTAAAGGTAATCTAGGGGTGGTGGGCTGTGGCGGAGTCATAAGGGACTCCTTTGGAAATTTTCTAGGTGCGACGACCACTCCTCTTGGTTACCAAACCAATCACTTGGTGGAAGTTGTTGGCGCTTTTCACATTATAAATTTAGCTCAAATTCTTAACTCTAAAAACCTCTTGCTTGAAGGTGATTCCAAAAATATTATTGATTTCCTTCATGGCGATTCCCCCCCTTGTGGACAATAAAATCAGGGATTGATGACGCCATCTCGATACTTGCTAAGTTTGGTAGAATTAAAATTTCACATGCCTATAGAGAAGCCAATGCTATTGCGGATTTTTTTGCTAATGAAGGGGTTAGGAGTAATGATCTGAGCACTTGGCTAAATTTTAGTGATCTAAGTGTTAATGTTCGTGCTTTGTTGAATTATGAGAAATCACATGGACAAGAGGCATGTCATCTCTTTAATGGGGACAGGATGGAGCTTTCAAATCACAATCATTAGATTGTATGGGACCGAGCTCAGTTTCTTAGTCCGCAAGGTGGCTTGGCACGCTTTGCAAGTTCTTAGATTTGGCAGGACCAGTTTTAGTAAATATTTTGTCTTTGTCTGCGCCACTGTGTTGGCCAAGATGGGTGGAGATAGGAAAACAATTGAGGAGGACAACTATGAGATGCACACAAAAAATGTTAAGGCTTGGAATAAAGTTAAAAGTGGGGGGTTACTTCCTTTCCTGGAGAAGATCCATGGATCCAATTAGGAGGCTACGGACCTTTTTGAGAAAAATTGGAATAATGGGGATCTTACCCTTTTTGGTAGGAAAGTTGAGCTCAATGAAAACCTGAGAGCTGAAGTGATAGGAATGTCTACTGATGGGAAGAATTTTTTTAGGGATAGGGTTTTTTCTGACGATCCAGTCATCAGATTTCCAAAAAAAGAGAAAGAAAGAATAAATTTGGTGAAAATTGCTAACAGCTACTTTGAAGCCGACACCATAAAATCCCTATGGAGAAAGGTTCTACGTGTTATCATGGAGTACATAACCGTGGATGGTTGTTTCACCAGGGTCCACAGTTATCACTTTTCCCTACTCAACCACTTCCGCTACAAGGTAAGGGTTTCTTTCCCCTACCATCTTCTTTGTTCTTTGAGGAAAAGTTTTTATGACCATAAGAAAAACCCTAGAAGATTCCCTATTTTGCATACAGGCTTGATTAGATTAATTGTGGAGCATTACCAAAAAATTCCCATCCCTCCTAATCTGGAAGCCTCCCCTGATTCTGAGGAAGATGGTACTGAACCCAACTGCTTGAGGTTTTAACCCAATTTAAGTCTAGCTAGAACTGTCCTTAGCCCGCCTGCTGTCCATTTTGGCAAGATTAACCCTAGCCCACTTACTATTAAAGCTTGTTTCGTGCTTGAGTTGGGAATCCCCTCCCTCAAAACTAGTTTTTTTGATAAGAATACCCAGGTTAAAAACCTTATCTCGTACTCCAAAAATTCCCCTGACTCTGAGGCATCTAGTGCTAACAATACTTAGCCCTCTGCTGGCCCGTTGTTGGATAGAATTGCTAGAACTAGATCCCCTGTTACTCCTAACCCTGCCAATACTTGTTTCAACACTGATAGGGATCCCTCTATAGATGTTTTGAATTTAGCTAGAAATAATGTTGATATCCATTTCAAACTTTTGAAATGGACCTTCAATGAAATTAACGAGCTAAAGATAAAAAATTCGGCCCTTCAAAGTAAATTAGAAGATTTGGGTGCCAAGGTTGCGACGATTGAAAAGAAAGAGGTGGAATGAAGAGATTACGGTCTCAGCAAAGATATTCATTACCGAGCTGGCAAGATCAAAAATGTTGAAATTGAGGTGGAGAAAATGAAAAATACTATCAAAATTATTGTTGAGCAAAAAAATTGTATGGCTAGACACAACGCCATCATTATCAATGCCATGACTGAGAAATTGGACAAAGCCCAATAGGGGTCTCTGGTGGTTGATCTGGAGGATACCAATGAAAGAAACCAGGAGGTGGATGCTGGAATTTTTAAGAGAACTAGGGCCAACTTGAAGAGGAAGGCTCCCTCCACTCTGAATATGATTCAAATTTTGAAGAAGGGGGTTGATGATATGCAGAACCTGGAGGCCGAGACGGAGTCTATCCTGAAGACGTTGGGTTAATTGCTTCCGGTTTTTAGTTGGCTTTTCAGCTGGCTTTTATTGCTTGACCTCTCTGGTCTTTTGCATTTGGTTGCTACTTATTTTTGTTTTTATCTTTTGTGCAGCTAGTTTTTTTTCTTGGAATTTTCTTCCCCTTCTTTTATGTTGTAAACTTTGTGGTTTCGGGTCCCTGTAAAACCCATTTTACCCTTTATTAAAAAAAATTGTGCATGAAATGATCAATTCATGATTACCGTCATCTGAGGATTCCAATGTAGAAGAATCAAAACTCTTTCCCCTGCTCTTACAATCCTTCTTCACATGTCTTGATTTCCCACAGTTCCAACACTTTACCTTACTCCATCCTTTGGACTTACCCTTCCCTTCCTTGTCTCCCTTAGGTTTCTTTTTCTCAGGCCTACCTTTTACAAACAAGGCATATTGGATTTCCATTTTAGAATTCATCCTCATCTCCTCTAATAGGAGAGTAGGAATTATATTGTCCATCTTAAGATATGCACCACTACCACTGATAGCAACAATTAGATTTTTTCAAGATTGTGGTAAATAACAAAGTAACAAAATGCATTTATCTTCATCTTCTAGCTTTACATCTATAGATGCTAACTAACTTAGAATCAAATTAAAAGCATTCAAATGATTTGCAACAAAATCACCATCTTTCATCTTTAATGAATACAACTATCTTTTTCGGATACAACTTATTAGTAATATTTTTAGTTTGATAAATATCACCTATCCTCTTCCACAATTTATATGCAGTAGCTTCTTCTAAAACATTCAAGAGAACAACATCGACAAGACATAATCTTATGGTACCTCTTGCCTTCTTATCAAGCTTAGCCCAATCCTCATTTGACATCATTGTAGGTGACTTTGTCTCATTACCAACAACTAACCATTGATCTCTCTCTTCAAGGATCATCCAATTTTAGTTTCCACATCTCATAATTAGATCCATTGAATCTTTCAATATCTAAATGAGAATTAAAACTCATTGTAGCAAACGTTTTTTTCAAAATCAACAATAACGCAATAGTAAAAGCTCCCACTACATCCAAAAAACCTTTAAAATTTTAAGAGAAAGGTTTTCCAAACTCTACCCAACCATTAGCTTTGATACCAAATGTTGAAAATGGAGGTGATTAGGGGATAAGACCCGGTATTCGGTAGGGCTAACTTCGCTCAATTGTAGAATTCAAACCATACATTGGATCGAAAAAAACAATTATGGGTTTATTTCCCTCACAAGTTAAGTGCTTATAACTAATGTTTTGGCTTTTGGGCAATTCAATCGAGAGCGGAAGCTTTGGATATGCGCACGGAGGTCAAAAATTCACCTTTTAGAGGTGTCGTCTGTTTGCCACCACCTAATGTACCAGTATCCGCCCGCTATAATTTTAGTCAATTACAGCTGTTTTAGCACTTAAAATCCACTCAAATCATTCAATTTAGCACTTAATGAGCAACTATTGGTGTTTTTGTAATTAGTTATTCAATAAAATAAATTTTTTTAATGGATGAAAGTTATTTGTTTTTGGGGGGTTAAGTGAGTATGGAGGTGGCGGTAATTCAATGGGGGGCGGTAACTGGGTCCTTTCCCCTATGTAGCTTTAAAAATTATAAAACTATCATACTATAGATCTAATTAAGTGTTCTCTGTTACAATTTCTTTGTATATGATTATCTGTTTAGATTCATTTTACCATTTGTAGAAGTAGACAGAAGATTGTATAATAATAAGCCCATAAGATAGAAGTGACACAACATCTACCGTCGAGAAACCCTTTTGGGAAAAACTCCACCAAGAATCAATGTACTATTTAATCTCAGAATAAGATTACAATAATTCCAATCCTTGCTTGAGATGCTTCTTTTTCCTTCAACAAATCTTCTTCACGACCTACAAAAAAATCTAATAGAACTCTCTCCAATTTGTTGAAATTTATAAATAATAAAGAGCCTTGTAAACCCCAAAAAGTTTACAGTTACAAAGCACAAAGCTTATCTGACAAATCCTATGCCTATTCTTTGCAAGTAGCGTTCTTCTGTGAAAAACAATGTCAAACAAATTCCATTAATTTGGGTGTCCAAAACTGAAGTCCTAACTCAACGTTGATTCTAAAGATATCTTGTAAGCTTCTCCTCAGAGTTGGCACCCAAGAATGGACCCACTTAACTCATCCTTCTAAAATATATTATCATGCAAAAGTGTTAACTCCAAGATGCCAACAGGGGCGGCCAAGGTGGGTCCAAGTCAATCTCTATTAACTGAAACATATATCTCCATCAATTCATGCAAACATGATGCATGATTGATAATCCCCACTTAAATGAATGTATCACCTGTTATCTGTCATGCAACTCAGGTCATTAGTCATGCATTCCAAGTCAACTAGCATTCAACTGAAACTAACTACATACAGTTGAAGATAACTGAACCATAACTGAACTGATATTGAACTGAACTGAACTGAACTTCATGCATGTAAACATAAATTCCTAACTTCTAGGATCTTTACATGCATTTTTGAAGTGTTATCTTTTCTCCAAATAGTTAACTTAACTCAAGGCAGGTTCCACCTTCAATGTGGGTGCCCCATGTGCTCCTATTTTGTAGGAGCTCTTCATGATCATCCCCACAAGTTCCTATCATTTAGAATTAATTACAAATGGAAATTTACATGTTCATTTCATTCAAATTTAATCTCTTTCTAATCCTAATATTGGGGAACACTTTCCAAGGACTTAGGAGATACATGAAATAATGTTTAAGATTGCAATTAAATGGCATCCTATTCCAAACAGATTGTTTACTTGCTTCTCAAGAAACCTTGTTGGCATTTACACTCTCTAGTCTATGGGTTCCATGAGGTTTTTTGTGGTGTTATATTGTGTTAGTCATCCATTGTTTCATTGACTCAACTAAAAAATAAAAAGTATTTATGAGCAAGCACAATGTACATTTTCTCTCTCTTTTGTTAAACAATACCTATGAAATCCAAGGATAAAATGAATTCCTAGAAGCAGTTGGGGGAAATCGACACATTAATTGAATGTTGGAACTTCATGATCAAGGGATTATGAAGTTTCTATGTCAATACTGCATTCCTAAGTTAAAATATACTTTCCCAAACTATCCAACTGGGTCCTACCTTCAACAAAGAATAAATTTACACAATAGATGGACACTTCAAAGTTCAAACCCCTGTACCAAAGGAAGTAATTAGCTTATGGGTTTTTGTCAAGTTATTAGAAGTAAGGATAGCAACTTCAATCAAAAGAAGTTCACATGCATGGTTTTGAAGAAAATAGTTAAATACATGGTATGCACTATTGTCTTATTAATATAGGCCAAGAGAAAATAATCAGTTATATGAGGATATATGAGGATATGGATTAAGGGGTCTTAAGAGGATAGCTTAAGGGGTGTTGAGAGAGTGACTTGAGGGGATGCAAGTGGATGGATTAAAGGTAGTTATATGAGGTATGGATTAAGGGGTCCTAAGAGGATGGCTTAAGGGGTGTTGAGAGAGTGACTTAAGGGGATGCAAGTGGATGGATTAAGGGTAGATATAAGAGGATATGGATTAAGGGTTCCTAAGAGGATGGCTTAAGGGGTGTTGAGAGAGTGACTTAAGGGGATGCAAGAGGATGGATTAAGGGTATATCTACGAGGATATGGATTAAGGGGTGTTGATAGAGAGACTTAAGGGGATGCAAGTGGATAAATTAAGGGTAGATATACGAGGATATGGATTAAGGGGTCCTAAGAGGATGGCTTAAGGGGTGTTGAGAGAGTGACTTAAGGGGATGCAAGAGGATGGATTAAGGGTATATCTACGAGGATATGGATTAAGGGGTGTTGAGAGAGAGACTTAAGGGGATGCAAGTGGATAAATTAAGGGTAGATATACGAGGATATGGATTAAGGGGTCCTAAGAGGATGGCTTAAGGGGTGTTGAGAGAGTGACTTAAGGGGATGTAAGTGGATGGATTAAGGGTAGATATGTGAGGATATGGATTAAGGGGTCCTAAGAGGATGTATTAAGGGGTGTTGAGAGAGTGGCTTAAGGGGATGCAAGTGGATGGATTAAGGGTAGATATATGAGGATATGGATTAAGGGGTCCTAAGAGGTTGGCTTAAGGGGTGTTGA
The DNA here is from genome assembly GCA_007258455.2 of Sequoia sempervirens. Lineage (NCBI taxonomy): Eukaryota > Viridiplantae > Streptophyta > Pinopsida > Cupressales > Cupressaceae > Sequoia > Sequoia sempervirens. Next base: position 8,859 of record VDFB02372141.1, on the reverse strand, counting down.
GAGAGAGACTTAAGGGGATGCAAGTGGATGGATTAAGGTTAGATATATGAGGATATGGATTAAGGGGTGTTGAGAGAGTGACTTAAGGGGATGCAAGTGGATGGATTAAGGGGCCCTAAGAGGATGCCTTAAGGGGTGTTGAGAGTGACTTAAGGAGATGCAAGTGGATGGATTAAGGGTATATATATGAGGATATGGATTAAGGGGTCGTAAGAGGATGGCTTAAGGGGTGTTCAGAGAGTGACTTAAGGGGATGCAAGAGGATGGATTAAGGGTAGATATACGAGGATATGGATTAAGGGGTACTAATAGAATGACTTAAGGGGAATTAATAGAGATACTTAAGGGGATGCATGAGGATGGCTTAAGGGGTTTTAAGAGAATGAATTGAGGGGATATGAAATTAATTATAATTTTTTTATAAAATGATAATGAATTAAATTTAGTTTTATATTTATACTATCAATTAAATGTATCTAGAAATATATATAGTTACCTATCTCTAGATTCGAATTCCATTATAGTATATGTGCATCTCCTCTCTTTTTTGTAAAGCATATAGTTTTGGGAGACCTAAAACAAAAAATTATATAAAAATTTAATTAGGAAATGACTAAAGACAAATATATATCAATTAAATATATATACAACTATATACTTACCAATATTTATTTACTCTGTTGTACCATTTGCATCCTCTCTTTTTGTAATGCATCTACGACTGTCTCATAATCATCCATTGAAAGTATCCATAAAACTTTATTAACAAGTGTCCCTTGATATCTAACTAGTTTTATAATGGTTGCCAAAATCAAATGTGAATAATGTATAACCTTCTTGTGTCTTTCATAATCTTCAAATGTAGGCAAGCCATTCTTTCTTATCAAATATTTTTGAAGCTAGGTGCCAACAACAACCACTAACCTAGTTGGATACTCAAAGTTGTCATCATCCAGTCTAGGATGTGCCAACTTATGTTTTCTCTCAACACATCTATCCAACCAATACTTTGTCCCCTCTTCATTCCCCTCGGGTGCAACAACAACATACACATCCTGGAAAAATAAATAAAAAATTCAATAAAGAGTGACTGATATTTAATTCACATATAAACATGCATACATATAAAATTCAACTCAATAAATAATGTACCTTCTTGTACAAGATCTAAAAAATGATCATAATCATACCGTGCGAACACTTGATTATCTTCAATTGTCATTCCATGTTGAACATGTGTCGATGTAGGTGTTAAGGCTCTTTCTTGCCATTGTTCTACCCATTCCATATTTTCACACGTCTCCCAATCATTTGCAATACAAAATTGACAAAATCATGCCAAATCCCTTGTCCATATTGTCCATGTATTTGCATTCGAACTCTTAAACGAATGCCATTTTGTAGATCCATTAATTGTTTCACAATCTTGTCAAGCAAAAATATCATTTTCTTCAACTAACCAAAAGAAGCATTGAATTATTGAACTCTCAATTGTTCTTGTAGATAATTTGGTATCACACCAATCTACAATTGCAGGTGCATCTCTAAATTTCGTAGCATCCTCAAATTTTAGTTGCTCTCAAGAAAGACCTCTTTTCACACATGCACCTGCTGATAATCAAGGTGAAGAAAGCTTGCAATATGAACTTAAATGAGTGAATGCAAATCTGAAATATGTAGATTAACCTTTTGCCTTAGTGTAAAGAAATAATGAGAGAGAGAGAGATAGCAAAAAACCATAACACATGCAACAAAAAATTTAAGTGGAGAAACCACGAAGGGAAAAAAACTCCACCATCGAATAGAGGAAAGTATATTATTGATAATCTCCAATATTACATGTAGCAATAGACTTCTCTTATCATTCCTTGTAAATCTAGCAGCACCCTCTTACCCTGCAAAACTGAATTGAATAACTCTAGCTCAAGGCCCCAATTTATAGAGATTTCTGAGGATGAAAACCACCATGGTTTCACCAAACAATAGGAATCAATACCACCTAGAAAAAAATGTTGATGTGCTTTTTATGCACTTCTCAACAAAGGCAGTGCGTAGGTGCACTACCTCTCTTGAAAGACATTCTTCCACAATCAGATTGTAGAACACTATCCCAAGGTCTCTAATGTCAGGTCTTGACAGTGCTTGGAATATCTCAGTTGTTTGATGTGATTTGCTAGAATCACAAGGCAGTCTTACAGATGAGTTACAAAGCATGGGAAGTTGGGTTTGCAAATGCAGTTTCAAAGTGCTGGAAGTGAATGAACAGTGGCTATCCACTCAAAATAGCAAGCTGAAACTGATCAAGTTCATCTGATTTAGCTTCATGGTGATGCTTTGGATCCTAATCTAACCAAGGATTAAAAGAAACAGCAAAAGGAGAAGGGTTAAGAAAGTTATTCTAATCCTAAGCTACGAATAAACAGTAACAATGGTGGCGGCTAAAGTAGACGGGCTTCCTAAACTGAGTTTTTTCTTGACCAAGAGAAACCTACAACTACACAAAACTAATGCAATCTCCTAAGGTCTGCTGATTTTCAAATTGCACATGCACATCATGAACATGAAATCGAACTAAGTTGCAACAATGGAATAAAGATGCCCAGGCTAACTTTGCACAACAACTTGTCATCAACAAGTGCTAAAAGTATGGGCTGGAAGCTCATCAAATACTATAAAATCAACACCATCATGATAGCCATTCAATAAACTAATACTAAAACTAACATGGAAGTAGAACCATGCATGCAAGATGAGAAAAATCAAAGAGAACATCCACAAAATCATGCAATGTTGTCTTCTATTGCTGAAAAATGTTTTTTACAACTCTCCAACCCTTACAAATGAGGGGTAAACCCCTATTTATAGTTTTCCAAAGCCCAAATGAATGGCTAGGATCAATTTCCAACCAATGGCCCAGATTTGATTTACACTAGGGTTTCACCTACCCCACAATATCCAGGAATTTTAAAATAGATCTTTGTCTTTTCTCTATTTTGTCATCTAGTGCCCAGGTGCTGTAACAATTTTGTCATTTAGTTGATTGCCTTTTTACTGTAGCTAAAACTGTCCAAAGGTTGTCTTTTGCTTGATGCGTTTGCAATGTTCTTCCTTGGATCAAACGAGTCTGTCGACTATTGGCATCAATAGATTGGTTGCCCCTGATTTGAGCGGACAACTCTCTTATGCTTTCTTGAAGGCCACCCCCTTGCATTTTGTCACTGACTTTCTTGGCACAAGCCTTCTTCTAACGCCGACCTTGTTGGTGGGTGCTAGCGGGAGAGGCGATCATGAAATGAATGGTGACAGGAGCTATGCAATTTCCTTGTTCAGCTTTCTCGATGGGTCTCCTGATAGACGTGTAGTAGGCTCCTTGAATCCTGCGTACATGAAACGTCGTAAGTGCTTTCATACATAAATCAAGGAGAACGTTAGTCAGATCTTGTAAAATCTTTGTTAGACCCATCTATGCATCATCAAAAGTTCATATTTGCTTGGAGCTCATTTTGAATTTATAAACATTATCTGGGCCGCTTTAAGCCCACGGATGTTCCAAAATAGCCAAAGGAGATCTAAGCTCCCAAACCAATCAAACTAATGGAACATTAAAACCTTGGCGCTAATTTAAGCACCACAAACACATCTCGCATCCAAGCCTCAAAAAGTTTTCCCCCAAAGTCAAAAATGCTTAAAACTAGATCGCATTTAGATCCAATGTGATGTTTTCAAAACAACCAAAGAGGGACAAAGCTCGAACCACCGAACGAACAAACTTTGATGAAACCTTGGCAGTTCACTTAGGCACCACACAAACACATCCCGAGCCACCAAGTAGCGTTGGCCCTCAAAAGCAAAAAATGTGGAAACTGGACCTGACAAAATACCCGATGTTTCCAAAACGTACCCAAAGAGGGAATACGAAGCTCCTCAAAACCACCGAACTTAATGGAACTTGATCTAAACCTTAAGGGCTCACTCTGGCAACTACAAACACATCTCAGATCCACCAACAAGTTGGCCCCAAAGTGTGGAAACCGGACCCGCCAGGTCCGTCCATATGTTTCCAAAATAAACGTAAAGAGGGATGCAAAGCTCCCAAACCATCAAACTTAACGAACGTGCTGGATCTAAACTCCCTTTGACAGCTCTCACTTAGGCACCACAAACACATCCCAAATCCAACAAAAGTTAGCTCCTCCTCAAAAGTCAATGTGAAACCGTGACCAGCCAGTGTCCGTACGATGTTTCTAAAATAGTGAAAGAGGGACGAAACTTCGGAACCACCGAAATTTAATAGAACATTGACGAAACTTTGACAGTTCACTTAGGCACCACAAACACATCCCAAATCCACCAAAAAGTTAGCCTTAAAGTCAACAATGTGGAAACCGAACTGACGGGGGTCCACGAATGTTCAAAATGGCCATGGAGGGATGGAGTCCCTGAAACGGCCACGGAGAGGCCGAACTCCGGAGGCTGGGCTGCTGGGGCTCCACGGATGTTCAAAACGGCCAAAGAGGGAAGAAGTCCCGGAAACAGCCACGAAAGGGCTAGGCTCCAGAGGCCAGGTCGTTAGGGCTCCATGGATGTTCAAAATGGCCAAAGAGGGATGGAATCCCAGAAACGATCACGGAGGGGCCGGACTCTGGAGGCTTGGCTGTCGAGGCTCCACGGATGTTCCAAAACAGCCAAAGGCGGACGAAGCTTCGAAACCATCGAAACTTAATCGAACGTTGACAAAACCTTGGTAGTTCATTTAAGCACCTCAAACACATCCCAGATCCAAAAAAGGTTGACCCCAAAGTAAAAAATGTGGAAACCGGAGTGACGGGGATCCACAGATGTTTCTAAACAGCCAAGGAGGATGGGAATTCTGGAGGGAAAGTTTTGAAACCATCGAAACTTAGCGAAACGTTGACGAAACCTTGGCAATTCATTTAAGCACCTCAAACACATCCTAGATCCAAAAAAGGTTGACCCCAAAGTCAAAAATGTGGAAACTGGAGCGACGGGGGTCCACGGATGTTTCCAAATAGCCAAGGAGGAAGGGAATTTCGGAGAGAAAGTTCTGAAACCATTGAAACTTAATGAAACGTTGATGAAACCTTGGCAGTTCATTTAAGTACCACAAACACATCCCAGATCCAAAAAAGGTTGACCCCAAAGTCAAAAATGTGGAAACCAGAGTGACGAGGATCCACAGATGTTTCCAAACAGCCAAGGAGGAAGGGAATTTTGGAGGGAAAGTTTCAAAACCATATAAACTTAATGAAACATTGAAAAAACCTTGGCAGTTCATTTAAGCACCTCAAACACATCCCAAATCCACCAAAAAGATGTCCCCAAAGCCAAAAATGTGAAAACCGGACTGGCAAGGGTCCACAAATGTTTCTGAAATAGCCAAAGCAAGACAAAAGGCAGAAAGGGGATGGCGGACTTTATTTCTCTGTGGATTGAATACCCCAAGTAGGTGAATTTGGGTAGGGGAATTTGATCGTTTGAAGGCACATGACCAATTTGAGCTTGGAAATGGGGCACACAAAACAAGACAGGAGCAAAGCGGCCTATCGGGAGCAAAAAAGGGGGGCCCCTGCCTATGACGGGGCATGTGTGCAAAACATGCACAACAAATGGCGACTCACTAGGGAAATGCTCGAGAGCATTTTACGACAAACTAAGCGAATCAGAATCTTTGGTTTCTATTATCACGTGCCATAGGGGAAAACAGCTGACGTTTCAACCAAAGAATCAACAACAAAACTAGTAGCCACAACCTAACCTTGAGTATATGTTGAAAAATCCAAGTGTGTGCAATTGCATTAATTCCTATCCTTAGCCGTTGGCTGTGAAACCCAAGTCATTGCTAAGCTACATAGTTCTAACTCCAAAAGTATCCTCAGACATTACGGTACACAGCATCCATATACCTCATGAGGTTGTCGCCGCGGATTCCCCAAACATTGTTTCCCATCGCCATGCCCATAGCCCCGGTAGAGTTGCTCGAATACCCCTAAAAAGTTGAAATTTCTCTTTCTTTTAATTTTCAGTGTTTTCTTTATTTCTTTCTTTTTTTCTCTTTTCATCTCTTTTATTTCAACCCACAAGCATTTCTAAAGTCACTCATGGCTTAGAATCATAGTGGCTGGATGTAATTTTAGATTTTCACTTAATCCAGACTTCTCACAAAAGGCCCTGGGCTGACCACCGACTTTAAGATGTGTAAGAGCCGTAGTGTTTCAGGTCAGAGTCGGACTGGGGCGCACCTGGACCTCGGAATCAAACACCCGGTGATCATTTGACACCACCTAAGATCCCTCACCATCCACTCTAAAAATGGATTAGAGTTTGACAAAGAAATAATGAAAATAAACCCTATGAGCAGGCGGGAGTTGTTAAAGCACACGTATGCCCAACTAAGCGTGAGGGATCCCGAAAGAAAGCAGCAACAAAGCGAAAGGAAACAAAAAGAAAACAACCTACAAAGCAAGCAACCTACATCAAACCAACTAACTTGAGGAAAGCAAGAAAGTGAAGTATTTACAGGAAACCTATACTACTCAAAACAGGCTATGTACAAAAATATTTACAAAGCACTATGTTCAGGCATAGCGAGCTGACATGAATGTTTATTGGATTTTGCAGTGCATGCACAAGAAAATGGGTGATTGTTTTCGTTCTTAACCATGCAAACTTGTCTTTATATTTTGAAAAAAGAATTTCAATGTTGCAGCACTCAAGTTTAATCACATCATCATGAAAAATTAGCAATTGAGGAGGCTCACTAAACCCATGGTTAATCCATAAACATTTTTGTTTTCCCTTATTCCCATAATCAAAATTATAAATGCAGCTACGAAAATTAACTGGAGCAAGGAAGGATAGAACTTGGATGTCGTCACATGGAGGTGACAACATTGGACAGTCGAGAGCAAGCACAACATCATTGATCGTTGCATTGGCAGCCTCGGAAGGGCGTGGTGGAGATTGCAACACTTCAGACATTAAGCATGCATAAGGCTGGGAGGATGGGGCAAAAAACAAGTCTTCCAATCTACTAATGGGACCCACAACCTCCACTAGTTGTTCCTCGAGGAAGTACACCTCCTCTGCTTTGGTTTCCATTGCCCAAACCTTTTCTTAATTGCTGTCTTCAAGGGGTAGTATGTTGTCCCATCTCCTTTCCCAGGTGTCAGCCTTATTTTCGTGATGTTCAGTGTCATGGGATGATGACATATGCAAATCTATCCTATTGCAGCCATTTGAATATGAGGGAGGATCAACAACGATCAAGGTAGAAGAACTACCAGTTAAGTCGTGTAATTGACCGAGCATTCATGTATGTTGGCAGCCATCAAAACACCCCCACCTTTGTCTTCTTCCCTTTGTTGTTCATGCATCTCATCATGACATTCATTCATTTCCTCTTGCTCACTATCGCTGTAAATGGAGAAGGAGATCCTCTCCCAATCTGGAAACTCTAGTGCGTCACTATTCGGGGGCTCAAGGAGTATGTATTCATCGCTACCATCTTTTGGGATGTTCTCTTCCTCGTCATGAGCATACCTCCATAGTGTAGCTCCCAGTGGAAAGAAGTCATCAATTGATGGCACCTCATCAAGGGGACCAAAATTCACTATGCAATCTCCCTCCAAAGACTCGCCAAAAATCCTATCGTTCATGGTGTGCAAATGCTCTTCAGGAGGAAGAACTTCTTGGTGACTGGTGGACAACATTCTCACTTGATCTACTTCATCGCTCGGAAGTCTAAGACTGTATTGATGTCCTTCTATTGCTGCCCCAGAATCCTCTTGAGGTTCTCCTTTAGCTGAGTTGTCACGTGGCTCAAGCTCTTGGTCTTCTACTTCGATCTAGGCAGCAAGTAGAGGAGGTCGAACACTTGGCTGCCTTACTTGTTCTTTGACTTTCTTGATGGCTTCTTGGCACAATTCACATGTGAACTCCGAGTGTGATGAATCATGAAGTCTGCACCAATTTGGCAGTAGCAATACCTCCAAATCCTCTTGACATCTTAGTTCGGACCAATCCTTTTCTAATCTGGAGACGAGCTGGTCATATCTTTCCACTATTGGGTCCTCATCTGCACTTGAAGAAGTTTGATGGTAGACAGCCATGGTGAGTGGTTGCTCCCACTCCTCCAAATCTACATTTTCAAATCCTCGATCACTGTCATTGGTGAAGAGGCTTTCTAATCTAATTTCACTTATACCTTCATCATCATTTTCTATTGCTCTAATGTTGTCAATGTTTTCTTCTTCCTGTTCTTCAGCATCTTTGTTGGTTGTCCCAGCATGCACGACTGCAAACTTCATTCATCGAATTCCAATGAATCCTCTTATGGAGTGGAGGACTGCCTTCAATTGGTCGAGGGAAGGCCTTCTAAATTAGTTTCAATCAGATTTTCACCAAGGCACCTTACTGTCCTTGTGAAATTTGCTTCTTCCTCTTGGTTTTCAACTTCAATGTCTGTTGCTCCAACATCAGCTTGTATCAAATTTTTGGGTTCATCCTTACTTTGCTGTCCTCCGGATGTTGACAACTCTTTTTCCTCAATGGGATAACTCCTCTTCATTGGGAGTTGGCTGCTCCAACTTGTTTGAACAACCCTTGGCTTGAGAAATGATGTTGTCACATGATGGACACATAAATTCTGAATGTGGTGCATTGTGAAATCTACACCAACTTACCATTAGTACTTCCTCCAATCTCGGTCCATCCTTGCTGCTCAAATGTTCTTGGATTAGCTCCTTGAATCCTTTAGCTGCCATGTTTGTCAACTCTTCCTTTGGGTCTTTGGGATCTAAGGACCAGTATATTTCCCAAAAGGGAATTTCTCCTTGCAAG
>VDFB02372140.1:0-65976 GCA_007258455.2 Sequoia sempervirens | reverse complement strand
CATGTCCATGCATGCTCCAAAGTCCGCCCTTGCATCTTGAAGAATATCCTTGGACTCTTCAAAGTCCGCCTTTGATATCCATGCAACCTTGGAAGTCCGCCATCCACCAAAAGGCATGTCCAAAAGGTTGATGAAGTCCGCCATGTGTAAGGAAGGAAGTGCTGAAGAGTTTAGAAGTCCGCCATCCACTAAAAGGCACATCCTAAGGAGTCTTGAAGTCCGCCATATGCAAGAGGGATATCCAAAAGGTCTCCAAAGTCCGCCACACTTGTGCTAGGAAGTTCCAAAGTCCGCCCTCCACTTAGAAGCTCGTCCAAAATGCTTGAGAAGTCCGCCCTTAAAAGGTGGGACTTGGCTGAAAGTCAAATAAAGTCCGCCTAGACTTATGAAGTAAGAAAAATTGAAATTTTACTAAGTGTTGATGCCTACCAAGGGAAAATTTCGAAATTGGTTAAGTATGAAGGCTTAAAAGGGTGGAAAATCCTTTCCAAAAGGATAAAGTGATGAGATCAAATGCTAAGATGCCAAAGAAATTCGCCCTAGAAAAGAGGGACGTTCAAAAATGTTCATCCCAAAGACCATACAAAGTCCACCATGCACTTGGAAGAAGTTGGTAAAATAGCAAAGACATCCATGACGTTCGTCCAAGATGCCAAGGAAGTCCGCCCAAGATGATAAGATGGTAAGATTTTTGGCTAAGTGTCAAGGCCAAATCCAAAGAAAAGTTCTAAAATTCGCCTAAGTATAGAGGCTAATGGATGGAAAATGAAGACGTTGGCTAGACATCCAGACATTTTTGAGATGACAAATGCTAAGCTTGAAAGTGCATGTGCTAAAGAACGTCAGGATATGGCAAGGAATGAAACGGAATATGCCTAACACGATGAAGGAAAAAGAGGCAAAATTTGCCTAAGTATGGAAAATGCGAAGAAATTGTCAACTTTGGCTAAAGAAAAATGCACGAGGTAAAAGGAAAGGAAGGATCGTCCTTGACCAAAAGGATGAAGAATATGTCAGACGTCAGGAAAATTCAACCGGCAAAGACATTCGGACAAGGATATTGCCTAGAAAAATTCGACCGAGCAAGGAAATATTTGATTTTGGCAGAGGAGAATAAGCTTAAAATCTCGCCTTGGCAAAGAAAAATGAGGATCTGGCAATGAAATCTTTGACGGAATGGCTTGAATTTTGGTTTGGCTAGACGAAATCAAGGACAAAATCGGAAAATACACTCTCAGCCAAGAAAAACGGAAGAACAATCGAGATAGCCATGGGTCCAAAACGAACGGGTTGGAATAAATTAAAATATTTTAATATTTTAATAATTTATTTTCAATGCCTTGGACAAAATCAAATTCGCCAGACAATGTTTTGGAGGGAAATAATTTGTGCCGGCCAAAGATAAAATCCGAAGGGCAAAATTAAATTCACCATGGCTTCAGGAGAAAGAGTGGTAAAAATTCAGGAGAGAGAGGTAAAAATTCAGGAGAGAGAAAATCTGAATTTGTTTATTTTATTTCTTGCAGGTGGATGACGACGCGAGGCGAGTCTTCAAAGAAGAAGCAAAGGCATGGAATGGAGGCAAGTCTGCTTCAAGCCAAATGGAGTGAGGGAAAAAGGATGGGACAAGCACGAGAAAGTCTGACTTTGCCTAAGCACAGCATGTCCAAACCTTTACAAAGTCCGACTTTGCTTGGAGAAGATATGTCCAGACATCCATTAGATCCGCCAAGTACAATGGCAAACATGATGCAAAGTCCTACCCAGACCAAGAAAAGAATGGCAAAGTGTTGAGAAAGTCTGCCTCACCTCAAAGAAAAGGATGGTGAAACCACCAGCAACCGACTTGCTCAATTGAGAAAATGGCACAAGCACTAGAGAAAGTTCGACTTCTCCCTAGAGATGTTTGTCCAAAGTGGCTTGGAGTCTGACTTAGGCCGAGAGAGAAAACGTTCGAGCTCATGTGAAGTCCGCCCAAGGAGAGGATGAGAAAATTGGCTAGAAGAATTCACTATGTTGACCAAAATGTGAAGGGTGAAGGGAAAAAAGAGAAGGAATAAAATTTTGTCCGTGGATGGAATTTGTCCCATATAGCATGCTTTATCTTAATTGAAGGCAAATCCATGCAAAGTTCGCTCGAGCATGGTGTGTTGAAATGATCCGTATGATGTTACAAAATGAACTCAATAGCCAAAATTTGGCCAAGTCTAGGAAATACTACGTAGGAATTCCAATTTCCTCCATTGTGGCGAAAGCACAAAGGCATTCTTCTCCAAATTCTAGACACTTGAAAGGAATCCAAGATCAAAGTTAGGAAGGAACAAGCACAACAGATAGAGTCATCGGCAGGGAAAATATTCTAAGGCAAGTGCGTGGAAGAAAAACGAAGCAACCAAGGAAGGCATCCAGCACGCTGAGGTGGCGCCTCATCATCTTCCAACCAATCAAATCATTCCAAATCAACATGCAACAACTTTCTATTTTATCTATTGGTTCATATTTGGTAAAAAGGACAAGTGTCCTCGAATACAATTTTCTCATTGGTCGAAGGGTAGCAAACCCTAATTAGGGTTTTATTTTGTAATCTCGGCCGTCGATTTGAAATCAATCTTGGCCATTGAATTGTAATTGGGGAGCCTATAAATTGAGCTCGCCCCCTCATTTGTAAGGTGTGGAGACAGATTATGTATATTGTCGCATTGAGACTATTTGAATGATAAAAGCTCTGAGCAAGATTTGGCCTCAATCACTTCTTATTGTTGAATAGTGTTTAGACAGTATTATCTTCCGCCATAGATTAGAATTAAAGTTAGATTAAATAGAATTTGCTTTGAAAAGTTGTTAATTGAATGAAAGATTGATCGTATCGACTCATTGGTGAAGTGTAGCTCATACTTTCTTCTGATGGATGATTTTCATCCGATGCGTAAAGTTAGCCTGAGCTCCTAAGTGCGGAAGCCTAACTTCAACCTTATCCGAGGTTTGAAAATTATTCTCACAAACCCCTTGAAGATTGCACCCATTTTTGCGTATGTTGTCCAACAGGAGGCGAAACAAAATGTGGTTTATTTCGCTTCACCAAGTCCTTACTGTCTCTTGATTTCTTAGGCTTAGACTAGATTCTCTGAACCCTATTCTTTTTGCCATTTTTTGAGATCCACAATTGAAAGTCCTAATTGAGAACCTACAAAGATAAATTTCCTAAGTCCCTAGCTTGTGAAGTTCTTTCTTGCGTAAGTCCCCTTGTTCATTACCAGCAAATCACAATGACCACTGAACTTATCCACACGTCGAGACCCGACTAAAGAAACCTTGGAATCGCCTACGCGGTGGTTTTTCAAGAGAGGATAGAGTGTCTTTGGACATCTTTATTCTGAATGTTTGGTGTATGATAAAACACACATCAACATTGAATTGGCGCTAGAAGGAGGGCTGAACAAAGAAAGGACGAATTATTCCAAGGAGGGCTGAACATTAGATTGTTTTCACAAGTAGGGGAATTCAGCTGGAAGGAGCCAGTATGAGCTTTGAAATGCCAAATCAGAGATATGTTAGATCTCTTTTATATCAAAAAATCCAAAAAAAGTAAAAAGATCAAGAAATGGAAAGTCCAAAAGGAGATTTCTCAATGGATGGGCATCCATTCCATATTGCTCAGATCCAAAGAAAATTGAGTGCACAGCTATACCCCAGGAATTTGTCCAAGTTTGCTTTGCCAGGAAGATGCCGGATTCATGAAACGACCAAACATGATGAAATGAATTGCTTGACATTCTTGTCAAGGATAGAGCTCGTTCTCCAAGGTAAAATTTTCTTTTGGGATGTTCCCAAGCCAGGAGTGTTGGATATAGAGCCTGATGATTATAGCATTCCAGAAGTTGTATATGAGGCCTTCACAAGGTATATACTCAGAATCGAAACTCAGATAAAACTGGGTAATGTTCAATTGAATGGTGTCATGCTCCCTCGTTGGTGCCGGATTCACAATGCACCTCATCCAGAGTTTACTTGCGCATCATGTGAAGAGGCTATCCACTATGCCAGATGTCACCTCGGATTACCACAGCTACCATATGGATGTTTCAAGGACAAAGGATGGATTGAATATGTTACGCGAGTATTTTTAGCACCAGATGAAGAAGACACCACAATGTCATCTAATAGCATGGAGAACAAGCCACAACAGGATAATGTGATAGAGCTCAGGGATCAAGTGGGTGAAGATATTCCAAGTGTCGTAATGCCAGAGGAGGACGTTGGAGTAAAGATCAAAGAAGCAATGGAATACATTCAAGCAAGAGGAACCACCCAAGGCAACTGTCAGCATACTGAGGTGAATGAATATATAAGATTGCAAGTTATTGAAGATCATCAAGAACTAGAAATGGAGGACTTAGCTCAAAGTAGAGATGGTGTGGGAAATTTCCAACGTTCATTCATCCAAGGAGGAGGACATGAAGAAAGAAGTGATTCCAATGCACTTCAAGAAGGAATGGTCCTTGATGAAGAAGTTCAATAATGCAAGATGGAAGAGATGATAAGTGGCTTGAGGCAAGATGATACGTTTGATGATCAATGGGCTACCAGGATGGAAGCAGAATATGAAATACATTTTGCATCGGCACTTGATCCACTATTCACAGTCATGGAGGAATTGCTTGATGAAATTGAAGCAAATGAAAGGCTACTTGATAAGCAAGCAATTGTGACAGAGATAGAGAATGAAAAACAATTCAGGTTGGGGCTTGATCCATTGCTAGGAATTCAAAAGAAGCCAGTGCATGAAACACTCCAAATTCCCAAATTCCCTTTTGAATCCAATTCCCACCCCACTCCACCCAGTTTGAATCGGGATGTTGATCTGCATATTTCAGATGCAAGTGGTATGGTTCACCATCAACTCCGACCTCCTGATAAAGTAATGGATGACGAGCAAGAAGTCATGTCTGCAAATGAAGACCACCAGGTTGTATCTTTCCCTACTGTTGACTATAAGGAATATCATTTTGATTATGGAGATTCAGGAAAGATAACTTGTTTATGGATTAATCATGGTCCGGATGAGTTGCCCCAGCTACTAATCTTTCCTGAAATTTTGCTTGAGTTTCAGATTTGTCCATTGAAGGAATATTTTTCTGAGTTTAAAGATAAGTTTGCAAAACTTCGCACTGTGACTGTTACTTTGTTGTTATTACACATCCTGAGAAATCATGTTAGGAGTTGTATATACTTAGGTCTTTTGACTGTTGTTTGCTTAAATTTTTTTTTTTGTTTTCGTTTAGAGTAGGTTTCCTTTCCGCTTTGTTTGCTTTAGATTAGTTGCTTTGCTTTCTTAGTTTAGTTTGCTTGCCCGTTTTGTTTTGCTTTCAATAAAGGGGCTCCCATTTGTGAAAGGCGTTGTATCTTAAGAACTCTAGTGTCTGTGCTAAATCATGTTCAGTCCATTTCTTCAATTAATATTTGTTGAAAATCTGTGAAGCCTAGATTAATTGTCTCTAAAGTGTCCTAAGGTTGAGGATAGTACTTGACTGGGAAGGAAATCATCTATTGTGTCCTGATACCGAGTCTTGCAGTTATTACATTTTACACACTTAAAGAGTTCTCTGAGTCAGTGTGGTCTCCTAGGTGAAGTTGTTGGCTAGAAAGTAATCAAAAGTCTTGCTTCAGCGCCACTATAATGCTCAAACCCAGGTGAGCTTCATTGCTTACAGGCCAAAGTGTGCAAATATATGAAAAGAAAGAATATCAAAATGAATCAAAAGAAAAGAATGAAAAATCAAAACACTTGGCTTTTGGGTGTGCGGAAATCTCTACAGGTGTACCAAAGAAATCAAAACAAAAGAAATAAATCGCCGGAAGTAGAGCAATCTCCGTGAGATTATAGCAGATAACCTCGCCGGGGCTATGGACGCTCGCTGGCAGCGAGGCTCTATCCAAGGATGCTTTTGGAGCTAAGACCAAAAATACACTGGAAAGCCATCACGGAACCAAAGAGTCGTATTGGTCTTAAGAGACAGGAATAAACCCATGTGCACACACTTATAACTGAAGGATAAGATATCTTGATATGGTTTAGGATTTCTCTTCCCTTTTAAGTACTCTTCTTAGTCGAGGGATAAGTTAGTGAGAATTAATCTGAGATTCCGGGTTTGAAGTAAATTCTATCTTTGAAATGTTCAGGAACATTTATTCAGGTTGGCGCTAGATGTTGTGACCATTTCACACATCGCCCCATTGCAAATGGGGACCCCCTGTTTTCGCTTTTTGCCTCGGTGTTGCAGTTGCATGTCACTTGTCTTTTTACAATGAGGTCATCATTTTGAGGGTTCCAAGTTAGTCAGTCTGCCGAGAGTCATCTGAGCCAAGTCAAGAATCCATGCTTGAATCAGCGCGTAAACGCCATCATCGTGATTAGAAGGCCTGGGAGGCGAAGATCGACTGTCGTTTCAGTCAAATCCGACACTTCCAAATTTTTAGGGTTTCTCACCTCGGGCCCCCTATTTTTTAGGACCTACTTTTTTGGCACTTTTGGGCAATTCTGGGATCCCTATTTTTTAGGGTCTATTTTTGGAAAGTTGCTATTTTTGGAAAATTTCTATTTTTGGAAAGTTTCTATTTTTAGAAGGGTCCCGAGTTCTGAAAACGCACTCAGAAGTTCGAAAAACTCAATAGAACTCTCAGAAAATCAAAATGAAAAAAAATTGAAATTATTTTTGAAAAATCTGGAAAAACAAGTAAAAAGCATGAAAATCAGACTGAAAACGTTCAAAAATCTGGAAAAACCAGTAAAAAAACCAGTCAAGATCAATCAGATTCGAAGATGAAATCATAAAAATCAACTCAAAATGGTGAAGTTTGTGAGAAATCTGTGCAAGTCTGGAAAATTCGCCATGAAAGAAGGATGAAGAAAGGTATGTGAAGGTCTGGAAGGTCATGGAACTCGCCCAGCAGCTAAGGAGGATGTCCAACAAAGTCTTGAAGTCCGCCCAGCACTTGGGAATCATATCCCTGCATCTTGGAGGCACATCCTTGACCCCTTCAAAGTCCGCCCCTGCCATCCTTGCATCTTAGAAAGTCCGCCATGCATCTTGAAGGTATATCCTTGCATCCTCCAAAGTCCGCCCTGCATGTCCAAAAGGTTGATGAAGTCCGCCATCTTCAAGAATGCACATCCAAAAGGGTCTCAAAGTCCACCATGCACTTGAGGAGATGATCCTAAGACTTCTCAAAGTCCGCCCTGCATGTCCATGCATCTCATGAAGTCCGCCATATGCTAAGAAGGATGTCCTAAAGACCTTCAAAGTCCGCCATCTACAATCCTAGACTCCTTGAAAGTCTGCCATCCACCAAAAGGCATGTCCAAAAGGTTGATGAAGTCCGCCATGTGTAAGGAAGGAAGTACTGAAGAGTTTAGAAGTCCGCCATCCACTAAAAGGCACATCCTAAGGAGTCTTGAAGTCCGCCATATGCAAGAGGGATATCCAAAAGGTCTCCAAAGTCCGCCACACTTGTGCTAGGAAGTTCCAAAGTCCGCCCAGCACTAGAATGCATGTCCAAAGAAGGTTCAAAGTCCGCCCTCCACTTAGAAGCTCGTCCAAAATGCTTGAGAAGTCCGCCCTTAAAAGGTGGGACTTGGCTGAAAGTCAAATAAAGTCCGCCTAGACTTATGAAGTAAGAAAAATTGAAATTTTACTAAGTGTTGATGCCTACCAAGGGAAAATTTCGAAATTGGTTAAGTATGAAGGCTTAAAAGGGTGGAAAATCCTTTCCAAAAGGATAAAGTGATGAGATCAAATGCTAAGATGCCAAAGAAATTCGCCCTAGAAAAGAGGGACGTTCAAAAATGTTCATCCCAAAGACCATACAAAGTCCACCATGCACTTGGAAGAAGTTGGTAAAATAGCAAAGACATCCATGACGTTCGTCCAAGATGCCAAGGAAGTCCG
Source organism: Sequoia sempervirens (assembly GCA_007258455.2). NCBI lineage: Eukaryota > Viridiplantae > Streptophyta > Pinopsida > Cupressales > Cupressaceae > Sequoia > Sequoia sempervirens. The sequence continues at coordinate 58,030 of VDFB02372140.1, read as the reverse complement.
CCCAAGATGATAAGATGGTAAGATTTTTGGCTAAGTGTCAAGGCCAAATCCAAAGAAAAGTTCTAAAATTCGCCTAAGTATAGAGGCTAATGGATGGAAAATGAAGACGTTGGCTAGACATCCAGACATTTTTGAGATGACAAATGCTAAGCTTGAAAGGGCATGTGCTAAAGAACGTCAGGATATGGCAAGGAATGAAACGGAATATGCCTAACACGATGAAGGAAAAAGAGGCAAAATTTGCCTAAGTATGGAAAATGCGAAGAAATTGTCAACTTTGGCTAAAGAAAAATGCACGAGGTAAAAGGAAAGGAAGGATCGTCCTTGACCGAAAGGATGAAGAATATATCAGACGTCAAGGAAAGTCGCCCAACGGGTCATCTCAAAACCAAGAAATTGTTTAATTAATGAATAAAACAACATGAACATTAATTATTGGATACAATGTTTTGGAGGAAAATAATTTATATAAACCAAGGGAAAAATTAATTCACCATGGCTTTGGGAGAGAGAGTGGTAAAAATTCAGGAGAGAGAAAATCTGAATTTGTTTATTTTATTTCTTGCAGGTGGATGACGACGCGAGGCGAGTCTTCAAAGAAGAAGCAAAGGCATGGAATGGAGGCAAGTCTGCTTCAAGCCAAATGGAGTGAGGGAAAAAGGATGGGACAAGCACGAGAAAGTCTGACTTTGCCCAAGCTCAGCATGTCCAAACCTTTTCCGACTTTGCTTGGAGAAGGTATGTCCAGACATCCATAAGATCCGCCAAGTACAATGGCAAACATGATGCAAAGTCCGATCTAGACCAAGAAAAGAAATGTCAAAGTGTTGAGAAAGTTCGCCCCAGCCTAAAGAAAAGATGGTGAAACCACTAGCAAATCCGACTTTGCTCAATTGAGAAATGGCACAAGCATGATAAAGTTTGACTTATCCCCAGAGATGTTTGTCCAAAGTGGCTTGAAGTCCGAATTAGGCTAAGAGAGAAAACGTCCAAGCTCATATGAAGTCCGCCCAAGGAGAGGACGAGAAAATTGGCTAGAAGAATTCACTAAGTGTTGGACTGAAAACAGGAAGGGTGAAGAGGAAAAAAAAAGAGGAAGTGAATAAAATTCTTGTCCAGGGATGGAATTTGTCCTACATAGCACAAGCCAGATTCAGAATTGAAGGCAAATCCGCGGGCAAAGTTCGTTCGAGCATGGTGTTGAATGATCCAGATGATGTTACAAAATGAACCTGAATAGCCAAAATTTGGCTAAGTCTAGGAAATACTTCACAGAGGAAATTCCAATTTCCTCCATTGTGGCGAAAGCACAAAGGCATTCTTCTCCAAATTCTAGACACTTGAAAGGAATCCAAGATCAAAGTTAGGAAGGAACAAGCACAACGGACAGAGTTATCGGCAGGGAAAATATTCTAAGGCAAGTGCGTGGAAGAGAAACGAAGCAACCAAGGAACACATCCAGCATGCTGAGGTGGCGCCTCCTCACCTTCCAACCAATCAAATCGTTCCAAATCAACTTATAACAACTTTCTATTTTATTGTTGGTTTATATTTAGCAAAAAGGACAAGTGTCCTCAAATGAAATTTTCTCATTGGTCGAAAGTGACAAACCCTAATTAGGGTTTTATTTTGTAATCTCGGCCGTTGATTTGAAATCAATCTTGGCCCTTGAATTGTAATTGGGGAGCCTATAAATTGAGCTCGCCCCCTCATTTGTAAGGTGTGGAGACTTGTTATGTATATTGTCGCATTGAGACTATTTTGAATGATAAAAGCTCTTGAGCATGATTTGCCTTGAATCACTTTTTATTGTTGAATAGTAAGCGAGGTTGCATATTATCTTCCACCATAGATTAGAATTAAAGTTAGCTTAGATAGAATTTGCTTTGAAAGTTGTTAATTGAATGAAAGATTGATCGTATCGACTCATTGGTGAAGTGTAGCTCATACTTTCTTCGGATGAATGATTTTCATCCGATGCGTAAAGTTAGCCTGAGCTCCTAAGTGTGGAAGCCTAACTTCAACCTTATCCGAGGTTTGAAAATTATTCTCACAAACCCCTTGAAGATTGCACCCACTTTGCGTATGTTGTCCTGCAAGAGGCGAAACAAAGTGTGGTTTATTTCCCTTCACCAAGTCCTTACTGTCTCTTGATTTCTTAGGCTTAGACTAGACTCTCCTAAACCCTATTCTTTTTGCCATTTTTTTTTGAGATCCACAATTGAAAGTCCTAATTGAGAACCTACAAAGATAAATTTCCTAAGTCCCTAGCTTGTGCAGACTTTCTACGTAAGTCCCCTTGTTTATTACCAGCATTATCACAACGACCATTGAGCTTATCCACACGTCGAGACCCGACTAAAGAAACCTTGGAATCGCCATATGATCTTCTCGCAATCTTAGCATACGCGGTGATTTTTCAAGAGAGGATAAAGTGTCTTTGGACATTTTTATTCTGAATGTTTGGTGTATGATAAAACACACATCAACAAGCAGGAACATTATAAACGAGGTGCAGCAACCAGCCATCCACTGCAAGTTTAATCATGATTTTCATAACATCTCAGTTACTCAAATATTCTATTTTTCTCCCATCAATAGAAAATTTTCAATTTTCTTTTGAAAATTTGCTATTTTTTTCCCAATTGTTTGTCCTTTTGCAATTTATCCCCATTAAATTATTAATCTTTTTGGAGCAGTTGCAAATGAATTGGTGATCAATGTTTTGGTAGCATTGCTCAAATTCCATGTTAGGTACGAAAAGCAAGGGAACCAGCTCAACTGGAAAGAATCTTCAGCTGTAATTACTAACCATCAATCAGGACTTGGGGGAAAATGAAAAATAAATTAGGATCTTGGGGGTTTTAGATTAGTGAACTTTATCCCATTTGCACTGCATCTCAATAATACTTTCCTTGATGTGAAGTATGATTTTACTTTCATCACGTGTATATTTTTTGGCCCAGCTATGTTTACAGACAACCAGATTAGAAGTAACTGGCACTCCAATCAAACTTAGCTAAAACTTTGATTGGTAAAAGTATTTGAAAGTTGCAAAGGACTGTGTTTTATATATGGCCACATTCGCATAAAAGAACATTCTGATTAGAAAGGTAAAGGTAAAGGTAGGTTTTTACTTTTTAGGTAACCACTAAACAAGAGACTAATTTACTGTATGAGTTCCCCCTTCAAAATCCCTCAAGGGTATTGATATTTCTTTTATCTTATATCAAAGAGGTGTACAATCCTACACCCCAAGTAATTCTAAGTTCTAACATATGACCTTTGAAAAGAACACATAGTTTCACTAATATGTAAACTATTCAAATATTCAAAGAACCCTATTTTCCTAATAAATAAGAAAAATTATGCTATACTTGTTGGACTGAACATATATCTTTCCATTAGTTCATGTTTCAGCTAATACTTTGGACATACATGAGGGACAACAGTCGAGACAACCAACCCAATGACCATTACTAAAACCCGAAGACATGTAGACTGGGGCAGGTTACACATTCTTGAAACAGATGTGCATCTTCAGGAAAGCGAGAACTGTAGAAAATGTCTGCATAATGCAGACAACATCTTTAACATGTAGAGGACATCACATAACATCCCTTGGCATATTAGTTAATGTCCACTGCTACAAAAACCAAAACAAAAAGTAAATGAGATACCCTACGCTCTAGAAGGTCAAAAGAACCTACCAAAGTCATTTCTCACTTATCCAGACAAGTGAATTTAGAGAGAAAAGGACAAAATAAATTTTGCAAAGCAGATTCATTCTCAGCAATATTACCTCAATATGAGAGTCTGTCAATCTGGCTAACAAGTCAAACTAGATAAAATTGTTCCTGAAGAAAAAATTTGAAAAAAAAATATACATCACAAGATTGAATCGGACTACATTCATGGCATGCTTTCATGGCTGAAGTTGTGGTTAAATTTTTTTTTCATATTACTTCTCTGGAATGAAAATTTCCTTGTCCAAACTGTCTAGACCCTAGACTGACCCTAGTATTTCTCTATTATAATTTATAACCGATAATGCTCTGTAATTAATATTTGAAATCTTGTAACAATTGCCTTATCCCCGTTTTCGAAAGGTATACATAAGGCATTATCTATATGGAGATGACAAGAATGAAGAAAAGAAAGAAACGGAGAAGGCAATTAAAGACAACAGACAATAAAGGGACCAACAACCCCAGCAGTGTTTGAACTTGGATGAGGGAGAGAGAAATTTGTATCCCCTAGTACAGAGTAAAATGACAAAGTGGACAACAGGATTGTCAAGAACAAACTCAAATATGAGGAAGGGACAATTGCTGACAAGAAAGAAATAGCTGGGAATGACAGCGAGCGAACCAACGAAGAGATCAAAACTTATGGTGGCAGAAGCATGGAGATGGAAGTGATTATCCCAACAATGGGAGGAGTGCTGACAGAGGGCAGCAAAGGGTATAAGAACCTGCAGATGGGGAGCTGCTTGATGGTGCAGGCGAGGAAAGGATAGAGTCTAAGGAGGACCAGTCACCAAATGATTTGAATTCTTGGTTTGAGGCTGCACCATACTCTCAAAGAGGACTTCTTGGCAGAATGATATTCTAAGCGTGATACTGCACCCTGCATTGGATGTGAGCGTTTGGTGATTCACCAATCAACCAATAGACAAACATATACAAAACCACATCAGAGAGGGTGCCATGACATCTGGAAGTGAAATAGAAAACGTATACACAAAAACGTTGTAAAGTATGATAGAGAATCTATTGCAGTAATGGACCAGGTTCAAATCTCAGATGTCGTGCCCCATTGTGTGTTACTGTGGATGTGGGAGAGGAGTTGGTTTCCCATGAATCCATGCTTTAAGACAGCACGATAGGCTAATTCTCTTCTCAATTAGTATTTCCAGGGACATATATTTGATGTATAGTAACTTGCTAAATTGGTGCATTCTGAGATGTAAAAAATATGAAATCATGGCCAAAGGAATAGGAAAGGATATTTACGATACAGATCTAGCAAATGGAGATATTTGAGATGAATAAAAAATAACTTAATAATCAAAGTGTGCATTAACTGATGAAAAAAGAATTGTAAACATCAAGGAAATCCAAATGGGTGCATTGTGAGATAAAAACAAAATCCATTACATCAAAAATGAAAAATAGAATAAAACACCAAAACCATAAACAGTTGACAGCTAGATTCCCTACACAGACACACTATGAGATAAAACCAAGCCCAAATATAGAACAATGAATTTCAAGGACACATAAGGTTAATTTCATATATGACCCAAATGGGTGAACCTGGACACAGTTAACTCCATCAACACAGTTCTTCTTTCTTTAGAAAAGCGCGCACACACTAAACTCTATCTGTAGCTTTAAAAGAAAAGAAAAAACATATAAAACGAATATTCACCATACCTGTAACTCTGAGGCCATTGGGTGGAAATAAATGAAGATGGGGACGAACCAATTTCACCACTCTTCGTCACCATCATCTTGAAGTTCTTTCTGCTCCATGAATTTTTCACTCGTCTTGTCGTTGATAAAATGTTGCCATCTTCTCTGTGCTTGTTTTAATCCATTTTCAATACTTGCAGGATACCGGTAATTCTCTTTCGATATTTATATACGCAATGTGTATATACCAACGAAAGGAGACGTTAAAGAAGGTTCTCGTTTACAGAGTGTCCAAAATGCCTTGTTTAACAAATTCAAATGTGCTTGGGTAATTTCTTGCCGTTAAAATCCAAGCAGATCGTTATAAATCCCCCAAAAATGGTGATTTAATTTTAAAAAAATCAGAAAGAGTACGAATGATTGTAGAGTTGCATCAGATTTTCGTTCCCAAAATTTGAAATTAGCCACCTTCGTATAATTAGCCGATCTCCACTTGGCCGTTTACTTTTCAATTTTATGGGCCGTTTGTGAGCAGTTTGTTTTTTTCCCCTGTTCTTTGTTTTTTTGGCCGTTTACAAAATTTAGAGGAGGATGTTTATCATCACAATTGTCTCAAATATTTTTTTTTTTTTTTTTTTGTGTGTCCAAGGCATCTCCGCGATCCAGCCTAGCAACTCAACTAGGCTTGTTTTGTCTTATTTTTTGTCAAGTTGGGGCGAGACTAATCCTCTAGGGATGCATGCAATCACCCGCAAACCATGCGCATCGTGTAAGCCCGGCCTCGGAATCGAACTTGGAACCTATGAGGAGCAAACCCACGACCCAAGCAAACCCATGGCTCAAACATTTTCATAAGGAGAATAAGCAATATGTTTAAGTTTTTTTTTATTGTTTAATTATTTATTATTATATATGTATGTAGAAGTGAAAAGTGTGTTATACCGAAATGTATTTAAAAAGTCATGAAGTGTCATGTATGATCGTGTATATAAATATTAAAATGTAATGGACATATTTTTTTAATTAAAATTATAAAATAACTTGTATAAAAATAAAATAACTCTTAAATAGTTATAAAGTAAAATAAAATAACTCTTAAAAAAATAAGATGTTGGTCATGATGGTTCTCCATGCACCCTTATGGTCATGGTTATAGATTTAATAGACCCTTGTTTGCTTACATTTATGTTAATGAACCAAGTTTTTGTTGTCCAATTCATAGGGTTGAACATTTGGGAGTTTTTAGGTGGCTTTTTGGTTACATTTTCTAATTGTCAATGGTGTTTTCTAACAAGCATGGTTGCATTGAGGGGAGCGTTTGGACCCCTTTTCTCTTTCAAACACATTGTCCAAGCTAATGAGCCCTCATCATTTAGATGTGTCTAATTTCTACTACATGCAACAAACAAGTTTAAATCAAACCAAAATTTGGAAAAATGTCCAAAAGATCTAACGATTGTTTCGAGAAGAGTGGGTCGACCCATTTTGGTCATCAGTCATCATCTAATTGCGGACGATGTATTCTATCAATTTGAACATGTGAATTAAAATATTGTTGTCTTTCTTGGAGTGTGGGGCTCATCAAACTTGACAACCTAGGGGGGGAGGGGGTTGGAAGGGGCATAGAGATTATGTTTGTTGTGAATAAATATTTATTTGTTATCTTTTCACGAAACATCTAATCAAAATATGGCTTTCCAGGGAGGCCCTTATTTTAAAATCAAGCAGGTTTATTCATTAGACTATAGTATGTGGGTTTTGATCTTATGGAAGGGTAAAAGTTCAAGCTTATGCCACATTTTTATAAAGGAAATGACCAACAAAAAGATAATTTCAAGAAATAAAATGTAGAAGATGAAGTTTATGCTTATAATTTAATAATAAAATAAAATTGGTTGGATATATTTTTAATAAATTTAAAAGAAGAATTTTAATTGCTAAAAAAGGAAAGAAAAAAATAGAATAACATATTTTATTTTTTTAATATTGCAATCACTTCTTCAACTTATTTTGTTAATTAGTTATTAATAAGTTGATTTTGAACCAATTAAAAAGTAGAATTTATGTTCTTCAAATATAATTTATTTTTTTTAAAATGGACATGTTAAATACTTAACTTTAAAATTTGTAAAAATTATTTTGTTTTGAACATAATTGACTAAGAAGTCTGGGTGTTATGACAAATTTGTAGGGAAAGGAAGGTAAACTAACTTTTTTAGCTTTTTTAAAAATGATTTTTTTATTTTTTCTTTATAAAGTAATTTCATTAAATATTTCTAAAATAAATAAATGTGACTTTTTTTACATTTTTTTTAGAATGATTTGTTAATGTATGTAATTGTTATTTTTTATTAAAGAAAGTCTACAAAAATTAATTAGCTATTTTATAGAGTTTTGGATTCAAAGTATTAAAATAATAAAATAAAACTTAAATTAAAGCACATATACAATTAAAATAAAAGTTTTAATTAAATCTTAAACTATTTGATATTGCCATTTTTTTATTCTCCAAATTTTATTAGGTAAAAATTATGATTAGAAGTATTTAAAAATTAAAATAAATTAAAAATAAAATATTACTAATAAAAATCATTAATATTTTTTAATTTCTAAACCACATGTTTGATTATAACAACCTATTTATAAATCATAAGTAATGTTTTTTAATCTGATATTTTTACACAATAGTGAAAAAAACATTAGAGGAGTTCTTTGGTAGTAAATATATGAATTTGCAAATAAAAATATGATGAATTTGTTTTAACAAATTTAATACTTTTTGGACCATTATTTTTTTAAGACTTAATATAGATCTAATATTAGATTTGTGTAATTTTTTTTTATCTAACCCTTTTAACATGAAAGTGAATCAAAATATCATAAAAAGAAATCTTGACTAAAACTCTACAAAAAATTTAGATAAAAATATAATGGATTTATTTTAACAAATATATTTTTTTAATTATTTTTTAAAGATTTGATATAATTATAAGATCACATTTGTAATTAGTGTACAATGTCTATTATTATCTTTTGAGAATTATTTTTTACGGGGATAGCACCCTTAACCAAGTGCGAGACTTAGCTAACTTATGAAACATGGGATCATCTTCAAGCTGTGTGTTGCCTATGGTGAAGATGAACCTCCAGAGCGGGTTGGTTCCCTTGATGAACCTTCTAAAACTAATATCCTGATCAGGAAAAAGGGTAGAGAACTGAAATGAAAAGATTTACTAACCCTAGGAGGTGATGCATCAATGATTAAAACCTATATTGTAGCCTCAACTCACAAACTCTCTCAAAATCCCAGCAAGTCTTCACACAACTCAATGTTCTACATGCTCACACATCAATATTTCATAAGAAGGTCAACTGCTTATTTAGAAAGAAAACCAATGTAATACCCCCTCTGCACTTCGTCGTGACCATGAAGCCGTATGTGATTTGGTCTCTCCCTTAGAGATAATTGTTTGATAGCATGCTGTGAATAATGTGATTGATTAGTGTCCCTCCGTTTGTGATATTGTCGTATTGTTTTTCGATTGTGGGAGGTAGGGTATCGTTTGATTTTAAATTGTTTTGTTGTTGATTCTTTGATTAAATAGAAAATTATTAATAATTTATTTGGATTAAATAAATTAAGGTGAAAATATTTATTAAAATTAGTATTTAATTTCAAATGAAGAAAAATGCTTTAGAAATGTAGTGGGACACCTCATATAGTGCGTGGTCAAGCAGATTAGTCAAGCACATTTAATGATCAACCGCTTGTGCAAATATAAGGGGGATTTTTTTCGGCAGTTTGAGGAGATGATCCTTGAAATCTGCAAGAGTGTATGCGCTGGAAGGTGAGGATGTCATTCATTTAGGAGAGTGCTTAACAGATTGCATGAGTCCTTGCGGGGAGGAAAAATAAAGACCAGAAAGCAGGCTAAAAATAGTTAATTTTGCATGGCACAAATGGAAGATTTCTAAAAAGAGAGAAAGCGGTTGAAAGCATATTCGGGGAGTTAGGGTTCGAGGATACGAGATTTTTTTTTTATGGGCCTTCACTCTTGGCAAGGCAAGACAGGGGGAAGAGAAGCTCAACAGTAGGAAAAGTGGGTCATAGGGAAATCCTGCATGCAAACGATACATAGGTAAGTTAATTTAGAAGAAGCCCTTTCTTTCTTCTTTTTTTCTCTTGGTCTGTAATTACATGAGACCACAGTAGCAAGGCGATTTCTTCTACACTCTACCTGATGCGATTTCAATCTGAGGAATTTACTTGAGAATTAGATTTATTATTTATGCCTCTGTTTGGTATTCGTCTCTTTTGCATGGTGATCTTCTGTTTTGTCCTGCGACTTTCTATTGGTGATTATGTTTTGTATTCAGTGCTGCCTTCAGATTTTCTTGTGATCTAGCATTTAAAGGCTATGTGTGATGATTAGAGAAAACACATTAAGTTGAATCTGGAAATACCTTGCTCCTGTATTTTCCAAGCCTTTTCTCCTACCGCTGTCTTCTTGCCTTCATATTTTGCATTCTTTAGAATTCTATTTCCTTGCTACTTGTATCATATAGCTACGCGCCTTGTCCTTTCTTCCTCTGTCTGCGTACTTGACTGCCGTAATACTTCCAACTATACAACTGACAAAGTTTACCCTCCTGTTATGTTTTGCTAACCCAGATGGAAGCTTCCTTTGAGCATGGGCGATACCCCCGCTAGTTGCATTTGTTTAAAACTTTCTATGTAATACCAGATCTACCTGCTCACATTACCCTGCAGTCTTCATTTGCCTAGCCATATACTCTGTTGCTGCATTGATATTCCGTGTTTGTGGATGTGATCCGTCTCTTTCACAAAAAACATGTACATTTTAAGGTTTTCAAACCAATTACACCAAGGTATCTTTAAATTCCTCTCTTTATAATCAATCTCCTTTCTATTTGAAATTCACTACACCTATCTGCCACTGCACAAGACGTTTTAGAGTTGAACATAAGTTGCAGCACTTTCAAAAAAAGATAATAATGCATGAAGATGGCGATATTTCCAAATTCCAATATTCATCTTCTATTATACTTGGCTACCTGTTACAGTTGCAACATTTAGAGTTGAGGCAGTGTACAGAATTAAATAGCCTCCCTGAAACCACTGGCAACCTGTCGCAGTTGCAACACTTGAACGTAGAAGACTGTAGAGGTGAGTACAGCCTTCCAGATTTCGTTGACAACCTGTCACATATTGCAGTACAAAAAAAAAAAGATGTAGAGGTTTTAAATAATCTCTCTGATTTCATTTCAATCAGCCTCAGCTGCAACACTTGAACATAAAAGGAAGTTTAGATATTTAAATAACCTGCTAGATTCTACTGGCAATCTATCGCAGTTGCAGCACCTGAAAATTAATGATATAGTGCAATCTTATTTCTCAGTTTGTTTCATTTAGCATCGCCATTATTATTCATAATAATATCGAACCAGTTTAAATGATGGAAGTGGTTCACATCTTTCCAAACAATATCTCTTACAACAAACTAGGAGATGAACATGGTTGCAGCGTGATTATCAGAACGTACCCGGAGGTTCTTAAAATAATCTAATGGCCATTTGAGGGCCATGATTAATAAGCCATCGCCAAACCAACTTCAACCTTGCATATACCTTCTGTGTTGGTGGATGCGATCTGTCTCCTACATAAAAAAAAAAAAACATGTACCATTATATGGCGATCAATCCAACTACTTCTAGGTTCTTTGCGGAGAGAATACCTTTACATTGAATCTGTAATGTTATGTCGACTAAAAGAAGGTTCATTGTTAGAAAAAATTGAAATGTTTCATTTCTTGGGTCAAATATTCTTACAAGGGAATTAGGCTTTGTGAATGTAAAGAGTAGTTTAGGGGAAATTATAAATATGGGTTTGGATATGAATGTGGATTAGAGTATAGATTATTAAGTAGTCATTTGATAGTGGAATGATAGCTTCGTTACGAGAAGTCATAAAGATGAATGCTTTTATCAATATATAAATAATAGTGCATAAAAATGAATTACAATATAGTGTTGCATGTGGGAGGTTAAATAAATAGGTATATAGAGTGATCTTTATTGTAGAGTTAGGTGACTATTATTGTAAGGAAGTGTATTTAAAACAGTAGGTAGGTGTTTTAAGATAAACCTTTCTTTAGCTTTCTTTCAGTGGCTCTATGTAGATAGTTTTATGTGAGAAAAATTAATTAACTCCATTTATTCTTAATTAAATGAGTAATTCCGAAAGAATAAATAGATGAACATTTCTTATAGAGATACCTATAGTTGTATGTTAATAATATTTCAGCGATTGCTTCAATATTTAGAAGTTTATAATGTAAATAGCATTATGTTGAAATTGGGAAATAGTTGAATGTATAAATTTTGATTACCTCCTTGTGATGTTATCACTCATTTCTATATTTGTCAACTTGTAAAGAGTGGAGTGAAAATAGTTCTTTGATATCTTGCTATCGTAGTCATTCCTTGCATTTTGTGAGTCTTGGCCGGTGACCTGGGAGGATTCACCTTGGGTAACCCATACTGAGCTTGAAGTATTTATTTGAGTTCAATGTTGATTCACCTGAAAGCAGGTGGTTAAATGATTTTGTCTAGTACTCAATGTTATGGGTTTAGCCTTGCACTTGAAATTAGTTTCATTATGAAGATTTTGAGTAGGATGATGTATGTCTTGCTTAATGCAATTTAACTTGTGACTTTATATGTTGTGCATGGGGCTTACCCTGATAGTGTTTTTTGAGTTTTGTTCATAAGGGGAGTGGCTTTCAATGGGGGCCGAGACCCAGAAGTGGTGTCAGGGTAACTCATTGGAAGTTTATTAATCAAGTGAAAACGATAATAATTATTTAGGGGTTTTGGATAGAATCACACATTAACAAGATATAAGTGAATGTCTCACTCATGGCTCAAGTGCTTGTATGGGCTTGAGATGAGTTGAGAAGGCCTAGAATGGCGAAATCGTTGTCTTGTCCTTATGAAAGATAATCGATGCCGCATTGGATTGCATGTGGGGCCGGGTTTCGTAAGAGGTCACCAGGGTAACCCAAGTTGGGGGCTGGGGCCTAGGAAGATTTGCCAGGGTAACCCATGCAACATTGCGATGACACTCTTCCCTAAACAACTATGTTTGTTTTTGTTTCCCTTTATGTTATTCTTGGGCCTCTGGAAGCATTTGTTGGCATTTGTATGTTGATGTTTATTTGGTTATTCCTTATGTTGGACACATCTTGTGTGGGTTATATTTTGTGCTGAGATATCCTTATGTTATTGTGGATTTTGTTGTGAAGTCTTGTATCCTTGTTTTGTATGATGGTTTAGTTGAGGATCCTTCTTGTCATTTCTTAGCACGGGGGGTGGGCCTTCGGGTCCACGTGGTTGGGTGGAATGTGCTATGCACCCCATTGGGTCCCTAATTGTCGATCGAGAAGTGCGAAATTGTACCTTGCAGAGATTCCCGAGTTGATCCAGAATTGAATCCAGTATTGCAGCTTTGTACTCTTTCATTTCAAATGTAACATTCCATTGTATTGTATCTTCCCCATTCATGTTGGGAAACGACATTGTAATATTGTAACCCTTGATTAATGTGTTAACCGTGTTCATGTTATCTTATGATTACTGGTGTATACTTACCATCCATGTGATGTAATGATGTTGTTGTGAAAAGTAATGCAGTCTTGTAAAACCCGAGGGATTTGTTATATGTAGATTCATGTTTAGTTTCATATCATGTAATGTATGATTATTATGATGTATATTAATACCTTTAAAAAAAAAATTGGTGCCATAAATGCTAGATGTAATGTATCCTTCGGGCTTGCTTGGCGGGGCATTACAACCAAGATGTTCTCACAACCAGAATCTTAGCATTCATGACACAATTTATGACCTACATATGACATATATCTTTTGCTCAAAGGTATTGGAATGAGACAACATATTTAAGGACTAATCATTAATCACATAAAATATGCATCAATCACCCATACACACAATATAATAGATATTGAAAAGGTAAAATCACTGAATTTTATTAATCACAAGGTGCTTTAAAAAGTTGCATACAAATCTGAAACTTCTACTTGAAACTACATAAAACTATTGCTCTCTAAAATCTCAAAATGAGTTACAATCCTTATCTTTTGCATAAGGCGGAAAGAGGAAAGAAAGAACTAACTCTAAAAGAGTTGAAAGAAAGCCTTATCTTATAGAAGACCTCTTCTAAATAATTGAAGTTGATCCTCGTGGACAAGAAAATATTCAGGCCATCTTGGATTTATAGCTTCTACAAAATATTTGTGAAGGGGTTTTCTTAGTTGGTTGTTTCTCTTACTTATTTGAACAAAAGGGGGAATTTCCATGGACTAATTTAGTACAAAAAACTTTTGATCAACTTAAAAACGTGATGAGTTCTTGTCTTGTCTTAACCATACCAACTTCACAAAGCCTTTTAAGCTTGAATGTGATGCTCTAGGAGAAGGTATTGATGTTGTGTTGATGTAGAATAAGCATCCAATTGCTTTGAAAGTAGTAAGTTAAGAGGATTGGAGAGAATTTGCTCCATTTATGATCAAGAAATGCTAACCATTATGCACGCTTAGGTTAAGTTTCAATGGTACTTGGTTGGAGGTAAGTTCGTTAAAACTTATCACAACAATCTGAAATATTTTTAATCAAAATGATCCTAATGAGAGGCAATAGAAGTGGGTGGGTAAGATGCAAGCTTATGACTTTGAAATAAAAGAAGAATGTAGTGGTTGGTGTTTTGTGAAGAAGACCACATTTGAATTTTATGGTGGAGATAATTGTTGATTGGAAGGATAAAATTCTTGTTGAATATGCAAAAAACTCTTTTGTCATTAATATTTTGGATGGTACTTTGCAAGATAAGTATGTAGTGGTGAATGAGTTGATCTTGTATAAGGGGAAGAAAAATTGGCTCCCAAATCTAATGTAAAAGAGAAGGTTTTGAGAACTTTTCATGATGCTCCCTTGGCTGGTTACCAAAGATATTTCAAAACATTTAGGCAGATTCAAGAGAGGCTTTCTTGGAAAGGGTTTAAGGATGATTTCATTAAGCATATTATAAAATATAAAGTATGTCAACAAAAAAAAAATGAGCATACTTTCCCTATTAGTTTGTTGCAACCCCTAACTATTCCTAACAAAAAATAGGAAATTATTTCTATGAACTTCATCATTGAGTTGTCTAAGGTACAAGTTTATATATATATATATATATATATATATATATATATCAATTAGAAAATGAAGCATTATAACTTTCATAAAGGTTCAAACTCATGTACTCAATGTTGGAATATAAACTCCAACATAAACAAATGTATGTTTCATCGAATAGTTTAAGTGTCCACTATGTTCTATTAAGTTCAATTTGCTATTTTTCATCCCCAATTTGCTATCAAATAGCTATAGTTAACTGTCAAACTATTAACCAATTTTATAAAGATTGTTGCATTTGTTTATCTATATATATAGATCTAATTTTATCAATGAATAAATCATGATTGAGTGTGTTTCCTATTATCTAGTTTTACAGTCTCTCAAAGCAATCAATGCAATATTTCTACTGATAAAGAAATAGTCATTGAGAACGTATGCCTATAAAAGCAACATGTTTGAGAAATACTTTACAAGCTTATGTTACAATCTTACCAAAACTCAATACCTCATGTCAAAACAATTGCATATTCTTGTATTCCAGTCTTCACATTTTTTATGTAGTAAGAGGAGAAATTTCTATAGCCCCAAAGCAATCTCCCTAGGACAATTCAGATTACTAAGGTATAATCTTCTGTATTAAAGGTTCCCAATAGAAATAAGGACTAATATTGACATCCTTCCACAGTCAATGTTTTCTAGGTTGTCCCCTTCTCTTGTTAGAAGCTTCAAAACTTGAATCCCACGAACACAACATAAATTAAGCATTATCACTTGACAGCTTAAGAAAACAAGCACAATTTTGTTTAATGTAGCCAAGTCTTATAATTTGATAAACATTGTTTTCAAAAATAGACATAAGATTATTTAATTTGGGAAAACGGTCATGACTTACAATTATCAGACAGAATAAAAAGAAACCATAAGAGAAATGGAAAAATATTTAATAAAGAGTAGTTTCTTAGAAGGATTAGAGGACAATCATCAGGGTAGTTTATGGAGTACGTTTTTCATCGGTAGATAAAGTAATGCAATTGAAGAATGGAGTAGTCATTGCCCAGCAGACACCTTTCATAATAATAGGATAACAAAAGAATAAGCAGAAGAAAAAGAAGAAAGTTGTGAAAAGTATCTAACTGTTAAAAATGAAAGCAGCGAATAGATTTATAAAATTGTCTTAAAATAAGATAAATAAAATGATTTCTTTTTCTAAATAATCCTTTGATCTAAAAATAATTGATGTATTTCAAACTCAAAAAAAACAATGAATTTTTGTTGAGAAATAAAATGAAAGCGGTCTGCAATTTACTAAGTTATTTTAACAAAAGTGTTGTAAAGATATTTTAAAAAACAAAAACTAGAAATAATTGCACTATCCTAAAATTTTGCAGCTCAAATATAGATCTCAGGGAAGCCATTATAATAGGTGAACCTAACTCGTACAGTCTTGATAAAATAAGAATTTGAATACCTAACGTAATGTCAGTGCAAGCCAAGAACGCATATTTTTACCTAAACAATAAGGAGAGGAGTATCTACTACTATTGCAAGAGGAAAACTATAAAAGAACTGTTTGAAGATGAAATTGGAATCTTTGGATGAATCCAATCTACAAAGCTCTACAAGGCTCAAATTATCCTGGGCTTCTACAAACATAACTCCACCTTCATTGCACCATATTTCAAGTCTCCCCTGTGTAGATATCCCGACCCTTCCACTCATTGGAAAGTAAGGCACAAGAACTTGGGCAAGAGATGTCTTCAACAAGCTTATAAAATCTCCATTGTTACTCTTACTACCCTTTTTCCTCCTGTACACATACAAAGTTTGCACCATTTGACCCACGATGGAAGGTAAAGTATCAAGATTGGATAAAGACATGTTGAATACATAGACTAGCTTTCATGACAAGCCCTTGGATTTTCCCACCATCAATCAAAGGCTTTGCCCGCATAAAATTCACTTAATTCTATGAGATTCATTGGTCAGTCTGAAAATATCAGATGAAAGGAAATTGATGGGAAGAGAATAAATTCCAGTTCTGATATACATATCACTCCTCTAACTCAAATGGGGCTTTGATAGAATTGACCTTTTTCCATATATTGTTGGAGATGAAAAGTTAATTATTCATTTTGTGGTTAAGTTTTGATGAGATTAGATGATCAACACCGCAAATGCAAACACATCCATCTTCTCATCTACAACTCCATGCATGAAATACTCTAGTGCAAGGTAAGTGCAGTAATAACCAAAAATGGAGTTACAAGTCACATGGACTTTGCAACAAATTTTGGCATAAAAGAGCATCAGATATCAATTAAGTATTCCTATTTAAAATAACTACTAAATGATTTAGATTGGAAACTTGAAGCCCAATTTACTATATATATATATAGACTAAGTTTGCACATTTCTTTGTTATTTCTTCATATTTTTGAGCTTCACAGTTTGCTAATTTATTCTTCAAAGAAATGTTCAAATAGCATGGCTTGCCAAAGAACATTGTGAATGATAGGGGCAATAGGTTCCAGAGTTTATTTTGGAAAAAATTGTTTAGATTGACTTGAACCGAACTCACTCCCAGTATTATTTATCAACCACAAACAAATGGGCAAATTGAAATTGTCAATAAATGGGTGAAAGTGTATCTAAGAAATTGTTTCATAGTAACAAAAGGCTTGGATAAAATGGTTTCATATTGGAGAGTATTGTTATAATACTTCATATTGTGTGTCTATCAAATTGTCACCATTCATGGCATTGTATGGATATGAAACTCCTATTTTCATTGATCTTTGATTTTGTGATAATAGAATACTAGGAGCGAAAAATTTATTGGAGCAAAGCCAAGATGTTTTGAAATATTTAAAAGGCAACCTCCAACAAGCACAAAATCAATAGAAGTTGTATGTTGATCAACATAGAGTAGTGTTCATTTGAGGTAAATGATATGGTATATTTGAAGTTGCACCCCTATAGGCAGTCTGTTGGGATATTGTGTTGTACTCCATTACATAAAATGATTTATTGTAATATTGTAACTAAATAATTATTTAGTTGTAATGCACCTAGGTGGTGTGGTTAATCACGCTAGGTAATTATTTGGGGGATCACTTGATGTTGTATTGTAATATTGTATTATTATTTAATGTGTGGGAGACATGTGATAATAATTTAATATTGGAGAAATATTAAATAAAGTGAAGTCTTAGTACCCAATATTAAATAAGGGGTAAGTGGTTTTGTATTCACATAGTTTTGTGGTACATGGTTTTATCTTGCCACTAATTGTATTTGTGTGAGCTTGTATCTATAAAATCAAACACATGCTTAGTGGTTAAGGTTGGCTAAGGGGTTTGGCTGTCATTATTGAGTCTTTTTAAGGAGTGCATATGTGAAACATGGCATGGGATGTGTGGATTCATGCTTGGACACATGAGGATGCATTGAGATGCTTGATGCTTCAAAAATGTTCATTGTAACTCTTGTATGGCTTTATTGTTGATTAATATGATGGAGTATGAATACTTTTGGAGGCTAGGTTTTTCCATCTTGAGGGTTTTCCTAGGGTATATCTTGTGTCATCTTTGATGGGTATGTTATCTATTCTCTTGCATATGGATTTTGAGTACTTATTTGCATAAATTTTTATATTGGGTTATGTACAAATTGTCATTAGATGGCTGCGAGTTTCCTTACAAATGGTATCAGAACTATGGTTGTGGTTGTATAACCCTTGATTGAAAAATTTTTGTTTGAATTTGAATCTATGCATTGCATGAGAGAATGAAAGACATGGTAAGTTATGAGGGTTTGGCAAGTTATTTATTGCAGATCTAAGAGTTTTGGGTCTGTTGTTATGATGGGTTGTTTGCAGATTTGGGGTGTGAGAAAAATTGGGTCAAAGGGTTTTTTGGTTGTGCATTCAAATAAGGGTTTTGTGGGGTGGTTTTTGTAAATGACCTCCTGGGAAAAAATGGACCTCATGGTTGGATTTAGGTTGGCCAAGAGACGAAGATTGATATAAAATTCGACATATTTTTGTTAATGTGAAAAAATGCCAAAAAAATAGCTTGAGCCCCTTTTTTCTGATTGTATGGTCATCAAATTTGGTCTTCAGAATTTAAAATTTTTTAAAAATAAATAAATTCCCATCACTCTTTTTAACTTGCAATATAAATAAAATTAAAATTAAAAATCAAAAATTAAAATATTGAAAAGGGCCGAAAAGTTTTTCATATTGAATTTTTTTAAAAATAATAATAATAAAGGGGGTCGAACCCCTGTACCACAATCCCTTACGATGTTGCAGGGACTAACACCCCTGTAGTATGCAAGGGGTTGTCGGCTCCTTGACGAATGGTGGTTGGTACACCGTCGGGGCTTTGCCCTGGTCCAATGTCAGTTATCGGCTTGGCAGGGTAAAGCCTAAAAGGGCGCCCAACAAAAAAAATGAAATTTTTATATTAAAATTTAATACCGCCCAAAAAATTAAAATGCCACTGATATATTTTTAATGCCGCCTATGAAATTTTTAATGTGAATTAAATCCAATTTGATAATGATTTTGGGTCCAAGGTGCGTGATGGGTGGCGCCGCCCATGTGGTGTAATGTCCCCAATTTTGCAAGCATCAAAGTTCGGTGGATTTAGCCTATTTTTAGCCCTCGTAGGCTAATATGTATGGTTAGAGGGTCTCTTTTGGAGCTTGGCTTGGCTTCGGATTGTCAGAATTTACTAGTTGGCTTTCGTTCGGGGTCATTCGGACATCATTTGCCTGACTTGCTATTTTTAGTAAGTAAGGTCATTCAGCGGAGCACCCCTGCTATTTTTAGCAGTATGATTTGGTCGTGTGCAAATTCAATCACTTATTCACCAGCTTCAGACGGTTCGTGAATCGGACGTATTTTGAAGGAGATATTAATATTTTAATTGTCAAATTAAATATTAATTATTTGAAGCTTATATTATAAAGTTATAATATTATTTAATATTATAACTTAAGTGATTTATTCAAGGGGTCGACCAACATTGAAGAGGGGCCACTTTTTAATTATAATTTATAATTAAAAGTGCGTTCGAGACTTTGGAAATATTAAAAGTTAAAATTCAATTTTATTTAAATGATGCCTTTTGAGGAAAAAGTCGACCCTCTTGAGAATATAAGTATTTTTCATTGTGAGGAAAGTTCATTATGTTATGAAATCAATTTTTGATCAAGTCTTCTTCCGGAGAATGAAGCCAAGGGTTTCAGTTGTCTACAGGCATTGGAGAATGAGCCATCTTCAGTGTTGCAGTTCAGAGGCTGTGAAATACCAGCTGATCTATTGCTTTCAGAGAGATATCTTCATCCAGAAGTTATCACAGAGCTTCACAGTTAAAAATATATTCAGGGTTTTCAGTGTGGGATTCATCCAGCAGAGATTCTTCAGTTAATGCGCCTGTTTCCTGAGATCTGGACACATCTTTCAAGGGTTTTACAATTTGCTGCAAATACCAGGTTTTTACATCAATAATATTGTTGCTTTTTAAGTTGCATGTCATCAGATCTTGCTTGTAATCAGCATAGTAGATCAATAAACCTATTGGCATCAATAGATCAATCAGTTTCCATCATTTGTAGACGTGTGGTATTTTATTTAAATTTTATATGCAATTTCTTTCAAAATCGCACTTCAATGGTTTATGCAAAAGAACACAAAAAAACCAAAAACGTTCAAAAATAAGCAAAACAGACAGTTTCAGAAAAGGAGTGAGAACAGGGGTTTCTACAGTGGTATCAGAGCCTGAATCCTGCCATCCTGTGTTGGTTCTCAAAAAGAAATCTTTGGATAGATTAGGGTTTGAAGAGATTATCAATTGCAGAATTCTAACAAATCAAATTCAGGGGTTTGTGAGAATACTTCAGATGAAATATTTAATATTGTGATCTGGCAGAGTGATTGCTTGATTGATTGAATGTTTGAGGTGATATTTTATTGCAAAATTTTTATTTTTCCTGCTGGGCCGATTTTTTTTAATATCTAGATTTCAAGACTATTGCTAGAAAGACAATTTTTACAGGTTTGTAAATAAGACAAATTGTGGCAGTAACAAACTGGAAACAGACAAAGACAAACAGAGGCACCAAGAAAAACACAGAAGACAAATAATTAATAATTGATATATTGTGATCGATTTATTCTTCATCATCGTATGTCAAAATAAGACGGATTGGTAAAGAGTTAAATATCCGCTGGAGGACCAAGCAGGGAGACGCCAAGGAAATAAGCGGCAGAGTTGTATTTCTAGTTTATTGAGAGCTATTTTAAAAAAATCAAATCGCATATTATATTTGGAGGGGGCCGATATAGTTTTTTTAGGGAGGACGTCTTAATTGAGGAAGATCGCATAATTGTGGAAGAATGGTCTTTTCTGAAGATAAGACAAAGATAGCTATAAAAAAAAAAAGAAAAGAAAAGAATATTGAATCTGTCATTGGCAGTGCCGTCTCAAGACAAACAACTTATCGACAGCTCCTTGATAGCTTGCTGCAATCTCCGATAAAGACAAGAATAGCGATATTGAAGAAATCGCATTTCTCAGGAGTTATTCTATGTTGAATATTCAAAGAGAGAAGTCGCACCAAATAAGAGACATCGAATAAGACAAAATTTAGGCAAAAAGAGAATCGATTTTCCCTGACCTGTCGGGAGGAGGTTACTTGCCTGCTGAATAAGACAAAGTTGCAAGAGACAAGGAAATTGGAGTAATCGCATAAAAAAGGAAAATTGATTTTATTAATTTAGAGGAAGACTTTAATGAAATCGATTTAAGCTTGTTCAATTGTTGCTGGAGACGCACAAGACAAATAGGGACAAGTAACTATCGCAGCTTTGCTAAGTCTATTATGAAGTTTTCTGGAATCGTGAATCTCTCAAAACACGTGGAGTTTAAGAATAAAAGAAGTTAAAGATAAAAAGAGATGTCAATTGGAAAAGATTCGACATTGTTGTGGAGGTTGTTTTTTTTTTGGATAAAGACAAGTGATTAGAACAATATTTTATCTGGGCACAACTGACAGGGCATATAAAGTATTCAATTTTTCAGTAGAAGGCAAATAAAAAATACATAATTGCTTGAAGAAGGAACGCTGGCCATTAAGAAGACAAGGTGCTTCATGTTTTTTAGACTCAGCAAGAACGATTGGAAGGCAAATCGTATCATTCTGTGCAGCAACCAGGTTCCATTGACTCTTTGGTATTTCAAATATTGTAATCAAAATCATTGTAACTTCAATAGACTTGCATCAGCATTTGTATAATTGTCAACTTCATAAGTGGCAATCAGTTTGAATTGGGAAATGAGATTATAACCAGATTGAAGATTGAATGAGCAATAATGAGTTTGGATATTGACTGCAAAGTGTTTGTAAAAATACCTCCTTGCTATAGGTGTACATTTGCATGGTTGGATGCATGACAAATGTTTGATTAAATGTCTGTTAGCTGTAAATGATTATTAGCTACTTGACTGCATTGGAAAAAAATCAAAGAATATCAAAAGATAAATCTTTCCAGTTTTATTCAAGGGCAAAATAGTTTTGACAACTAGAACTATCAAACTAGAAAGAGAAATTTAGAAATTATGGCCCCTAAATTTGCTGATGAGGTGATGGTTGCTTATGAGGAGTATAGAACACTTCCAATTAAGATCAAAGATCACTTAGACTTCGAGCAATATGTGGAGCAGCGGATGGATTATAATAAGCAAAGAAGAAAACCAAAGAAATGCGAGCAGTCAAGTGTTGAGAGCATCTTGAATGATATCCAGTGGAAACTTAAGCTTACACAACGAAGATTAACTCATAGTTTGCAGCAGTATGAGGATTCCCTTTCAAGACGAACCTCATCACGAAGCAAAAATGAGAGACTTGGTGAAGTGTCTAAAAGTCTCTATGATGTGTTTGGGTTAAAAAGAGATAAGTCGGTAGAGAATGATCTTCGATCTGCAGGTGGACATGGGGTTGAAAATGAAACGGTGGTTGATAAGGAAATCTTACATCAAGAAAATAGTATGGTGGAGCCACAGAATGATGCTCACAACATTCAAGAAGTTGTAACCAACATTGTTAACAATTCTGATTTACATAACAGCAGTAGAAAAGGTTTGCATCAGCTTGAGACAGCAGTGACTTCACAGGTGCAAGACGCTACTATTGAGTTGTCACATGAAAGTACTCAGGAATTGGGTACTAATGAAATGTTGTATGTTGTGGGTTCATGTCATGATGAGTCTGATTTCTCAAATCAGACCTTAGAAAACAAGATAGAAGGCTTAGGTGTTGGCATAGAATCCCAGGATCGTGAGATGGATGATGATATAGTTGCATTGGAAGTGGAAGTGTGTGAAGATACTGTCATACCAGCAACTTCTACCTTATCAGTTGAGCCATCCTTTGAGGTACATAGCAGCAGTACCTTAGATGTTGAGGTGTGCATGGATAAAAGCACACATGATGCTGCTTATCATGTAGTGAGTGATGACGAATTAGCCTCATATCATAGTGCAGATTGTGAACTGGACAACTTGTATGGGGGTCATAAGCTACAGAGTCCTCATCATTTGGTTGGGCAACTAAAGGTGAATGACAATATGATTGCCACAACCATTGAGCATTTTGATGTTGCTCGTCAGATGTTAGCTACCTGTGGTTGGAGTACTCTTTTGATAGATGAGCACGGTGATAGTGGTTTTTCCCTTGCAGAGATACATGCACTTCGAGAAGCAATTGGAATGATGAAACAAAATTACCTAAAACTACTTGCAGACAGGGATTTTCTTCTCGAGTGGGATTGTATTTGTTATGATGCATTGAAGGGAAAGGAGGAGCAGGTCGATGAGCTCACTCATGAGCTTGAGGTGACTATGGACTCATTGAAGAGCAGTCAATTGGCCCTTCAAGAGTCACAGTCACGGTTGGAGGAGCTTACCGTGGAGTTGAGTTTGGCACAGTCTCCACCAGCTGCAGATATAGTACAGTTATATACAGAGGTAGTTGATGAGGATCTTATATCCACGGGTTGTAGTGAGGATGTGGTTACATCTATCACAGACATTGGTGTAGTTAATTCAGATGGGATGGGTGTTTTGGTTGAGAGCTCTTGTGATGAGATAGTTGATTTTTCTGAGAGTTGTGTGACAGATCACGTCACTACTCCATCATCGTCATAGGAGATATGTAGGGCATCATCCAGTATGGAGATTTGTACTTATGATGATTTGTTTCCCCAGGACTATGATGGTCAACCATTGACAGAGGTGGGAGCATTGTATCTTGATTGCATAGTGAGGAGTGTTCATCACTTCTCCTTTAGTCCACACATGGAGGATTTGATGATGCATCAGTGTGGTTTGGCTCCTGAGTTATACCATCCATTGTGGGATGGGTATTCACCATCTTTAGAAGATGGGATTAGCAGCTGCAAGCGCCAGACTCAGCGGTTTGTGGGGGATTACTTGCAGGGACAGCTGTCAGTTTTACATCATGCTGATATATATCCAACAGGGTTTGCTACTTCTTGGTCACAAAGTTTTCTTCTGGGTACATGGTTACAGGATGACTATGGTGTCAGTTGGCATGATGGCTTGGTCAGTTATCACATCCATGAGGGTTTAGCAGAGGAAAGGGAGAGATTCGGTGTAGCAGATGCTTCTAGAAGTTCTTATCTTCGCATGACAAGTGGATGTGAATTCATATTGTATTGGAATCCCGATGGCGACAGCTTTGGCACCGAGTATTGGATGGGTCCCATTGGGTTACTTCACTATTCTCAGCATGGTGAAGTTGGAGGCAGTAGAGCGCAGTGGCAACCTGAGGATGACAAACACGACAAACTTTCACTCTAGGTTTGGGATCCAGGGATAGCTTGCGCAGTTGTGTTTTTGTTGATGCTACAGGAGACAATTAGAAATGTGTGGGACACTTTACAGTTCTTCTTTTGGGCCTTCTGAGGAGTTGGGTCTTTGCGGTCGAGATTGCTTGAGGACAAGCAATTTCAGGGAGGGCGGACTGTAATGTCCCCAATTTTGCAAGCATCAGAGTTCGGTGGATTTAGCCTATTCTTAGCCCTCGTAGGCTAATATGTATGGTTAGAGGGTCTCTTTTGGAGCTTGGCTTGGCTTCGGATTGTCAGAATTTACTAGTTGGCTTTCGTTCGGGGTCATTAGACATCATTTGCCTGACTTGCTATTTTTAGTAAGTAAGGTCATTCAGCGGAGCACCCTTGCTATTTTTAGCAGTATGATTTGGTCGTGTGCAAATTCAATCACTTATTCACCAGATTCAGACGGTTCGTGAATCGAACGTATTTTGAGGGAGATATTAATATTTTAATTGTCAAATTAAATATTAATTATTTGAAGCTTATATTATAAAGTTATAATATTATTTAATATTATAACTTAAGTGATTTATTCAAGGGGTCGACCAACATTGAAGAGGGGCCACTTTTTAATTATAATTTATAATTAAAAGTGCGTTTGAGACTTTAGAAATATTAAAATTCAATTTTATTTAAATGATGCCTTTTGAGGAAAAAGTCGACCCTCTTGAGAATATAAGTATTTTTCATTGTGAGGAAAGTTCATTATGTTATGAAATCGATTTTTGATCAAGTCTTCTTCCGGAGAACGAAGCCAAGGGTTTCAGTTGTCTACAAGCATTGGAGAACGAGCCATCTTCAGTGTTGCAGTTCAGAGGCTGTGAAATACCAGCTGATCTATTGCTTTCAGAGAGATATCTTCATCCAGAAGTTATCACAGAGCTTCACAGTTAAAAATATATTCAGGGTTTTCAGTGTGGGATTCATCCAGCAGAGATTCTTCAGTTAATGCGCCTATTTCCTGAGATCTGGACACATCTTTCAAGGGTTTTACAATTTGCTGCAAATACCAGGTTTTTACATCAATAATATTGTTGCTTTTTAAGTTGCATGTCATCAGATCTTGCTTGTAATCAGCATAGTAGATCAATAAACCTATTGGCATCAATAGATCAATCAGTTTCCATC
Source organism: Sequoia sempervirens (assembly GCA_007258455.2). Classification (NCBI taxonomy): domain Eukaryota; kingdom Viridiplantae; phylum Streptophyta; class Pinopsida; order Cupressales; family Cupressaceae; genus Sequoia; species Sequoia sempervirens. Next base: position 32,341 of record VDFB02372140.1, on the reverse strand, counting down.
ATTTGTAGACGTGTGGTATTTTATTTAAATTTTATATGTAATTTCTTTCAAAATCGCACTTCAATGGTTTATGCAAAAGAACACAAAAAAACCAAAAACGTTCAAAAATAAGCAAAACAGACAGTTTCAGAAAAGGAGTGAGAACAGGGGTTTCTACATGTGGCTCCACCATGACCGGTAGGCCACCACCCCACCACCAGGGGGTATTTTTTGCCTTTATATACTGAAATTGTCCTTTTTCTTTTAGGGGGCATCACTTTCACCCAGAATGTCCTTTTTTCAACTTTTTGGACTTGTTGAAAAGGTGACTTAGTGCTCTATATTGTGGTGCTAGTGATTTTCTCAGATTTAGTCATTTTGACAGTGTTTGGCTTGTTGAAAGTCAAGTGTTCCTATTGAGCTTTGAGAGGTCATATCTTGTGTGTAGGAGTCAGATTTTGGACTTTGAATAGTCGACAGAGAGCTTGTTCAGAGCACTACTTATTGGATCAAATTTGGAGTTGCTTAGACATGATTTATTTGTTGTTATCCTAATTTGATTTGTTTATGGGTTATTTTGACTGGTGATACTATGAGTTTATGGATTGTCGAATCTTGGAGATTTGATGTTGGATTCATTGTATACTCAGTTGTACATCTCTAATTACTCTCATTTGACATGGTTATTAGTATATGGTTGGATTTGTATCTTTCATTAGTATAGCTACAAGTTGTGTAATATTGTAGGCGGTCTATACTCGTTGCACCTATGACTTGGACATGGGTTGTCTATGCCCATAGATATTTCAGTATTCATACATTTTCAGTTTAGTGTCTTGGTTTAGTCACTTGGTTTACTGATTATGTTGTCATGTTGAAGAGGTGAGATGGTATTGTACCAAGTATAGTCATGATGTGAGACCTATGTAGTTGACGATGTTATGCAGACATGTGGAACACGATTGGATTGGGTTGTTGGTCATTTGATGGTGATCATGGTGTCATTGATGTTTCTTATGCTTTAGAGATTTGGCATGTCATGATGGTTTATGCAAGTGCATTGTTGATGGTGTTGGCTCGGTTACTGAATTGGGTTTTGGCAATGTATCTTCTTGGTATGAGGATTATGGTTTTACTTTGCCTTCTTTTTGGGGAGCTTATGTTGCATTTGAGTTCTTTAATTGTATAAGGGCCCTTCAGTTGATCTTCATGAGGATATTGGTATCATGATGTCATGGATAGCTTGATTATACTTTTCAGTGGGAACTTTTGACAATGATGGATAGGTGGTGTTGGATATGTTTATGATGGTTTAGCAATTGTATGTATCTTCTTGGCTTGGAGATCTTGGTTTCAATTGTATGTTACTAATATTGCAGCTGAGTGTGTGTAGACTTGGATGATCTTCATGGAGAGGATGGTAGTCATGATGCCATGTGTAGCTCAATATATGGTTCAATGGGAATTGTTCGCAGTGATGCGGATGCATCATTGGTTATGGTTATCTTCATGTGATTGGAGATGTGGTTTCTTGGTTTAGAGTATGTTTGATATTATGTCATGGTTTACTCTTAATACTGTTTTAGATTTTTTGCATGATATGTGTTCTCTTGAGACCAGGATGTATGTTATGAGGCATGTGATCTCCTAGGAGATGGTTAGATCATGTTGTCATGTTTATGTTCTTGATTCATGATTGGAGCTTTAACATTGATCGCATGTGGTTCTCTTTGTTTTGGGTACATTGATCATTTGATTGATTACTTCATGAGGGTGTTATGTTTCATTTGGAGTTTGGCATGTATTGATCGATTATAGGTGCTCATGGATACTTGGAGACTTAGGTGATGGTTGGAGTTCTCTTGTGATTAGAGACATTTGCTTGAAATGGTTACTCTTTGGAGGTTTCAGCAGGAAGACTGGGGAGCTTTCACCTAGATATGGGTGTGAGTTAATTATAGATTAATAGAGGAGATTTTTCTTGGAGTGAGCCATGATGGGTTGGTTATCTTGGAGGAGCATTCTCATTCTCCACTCTTGGTCTACTCGGCAGTTTATCATTTGAGAGGTATTTTCCCATTATATCTTTCAGATGTGTTATGGTTCATGCTTTGATTTCTCATGGGATTAAGTTGATTCATGGTGATTGATTATGGAGACTCATTTGAGGATGGTTTAGCATGAGTTTATATGCTTTATCTTTCATAGATATGGATCTTGAGCTATGGATAGCTAGTTCTAGAGGATTCATTTTGAGGGATGTTATGGCATGGTTATCTCCTTGTGCATTTGAGTTTATGATATCATTCTTTGATGAGGATTGTTAGGGCATGGTTTATGGCCTGATTTCCAGTTTTGGCGATGGTTACTTTGAGTTTGATCTTCTTGATTAGAGAGGCTTACATCCATGTTGGCGTTGTTACATTGATTCATATGTTGTACTTGGTCTATGAGATTGAGTGTTATGGATTTTGTTGAGGCTTTTCATTTTGGGGTTGTTAGGAGATCATACTTGACACAACATTACACTTTTGAGGTGTTGGTATGACATGTTATGGTGTACAGGTTTTCTCTCTTCATGGTTTCTCTTGGATGTTCATGTTCATGTGATATGGGAGGATGGCAGCAACATGTGAGAGATTATGCAGCTCTTTGGGTTGTATGTGGATCATTATTATTGTTCTTGGTACTTCATACTTTGATTTACTTATCACACCTTGATATAGTGTTGATTGGTAGACTTGATATCCTTTGACATTACCTATGCAGTGGGAGTTCCTAGATATGTATGTTCTTCATTGACAGGTTTGATATAGAAAGATTGATTGTGGTTTATGGGTTGCATATATTCTTGGCATGAGTTTACTGATGTATTGATACCTTGGAGGTATGGATGGTTGGATGTATTAGCATGTGTTGTGGATGTTATTTTCGATCATGTGGGTTTTTTCAGTTGACAACAGCTTGGTTAGAGTCTTTGTTATCACTTGGATTTGATACTTGTGTTCTTGGATTGGTGCATCTTCACCTTAGCATGTTCCTCTTTTCTTTTTTTCATAGGTGGCATGTTGGAGGATGAGAGGAGTTCTTGCTTGAGATGGTGGTCACTTTGTTCTTATTGCGGGTATCTTGATGGAGCACGAGAGCATGTTGGAGATTCATGTGATTTTATGTATGGCTATGTTGGCGTATTTCATGTATTGATCCCTTATGCAATGTATACAACAAGTGGGAGAATGTTGGGATACGGTGTTGTACACCATTGCATAAAATGATTTATTATAATGTTGTAATTAAATAATTATTTAGTTGTGATGCACCTAGGCGATGTGACTAATTACACTAGGTAATTATTTGGGGGACCACTTGATGTTGTATTGTAACATTGTATTATTATTTAATGTGTGGGAGCATGTGATAATAATTTACTATTGGATAAATATTAAATAAAGTGAAGTCTTAGTACCCAATATTAAATAAGGGGTTAGTGGTTTTATCTTACCACTAATTGTATTTGTGTAAACTTGTATCTATAAAAGCAAACACATGTTTAATGGTTAAGGTTGGCTAAGTGGTTTGGCTGTCATTATTGAGTTTTTCTGAGTACACATGTGAAGCATGGCATGGGATGTGTGGATTCATGCTTGGTTGGACACATGAGGATGCATTAAGAGGCTTGATGTTTCATAAGTGTTCATTGTAACTCTTGTATGGCTTTATTGTTGATTAATATGATGGAGTATGGATCCTTTTGGAGGCTGGGTTTTTCCCTCTTGAGGGTTTTTCCAGCGTGTATCTTGTGTCATCTTTGATGGGTATGTTGTCTATTCTCTTGCATATGGATTATGAGTACTTATTTGCATAAATTTCTATATTAGGTTATGTGGAAATTGTCATTAGATGGCTGCAAGTTTCTTTACATAGTCTACTCTTAAAAAGAGTGGAGTTGAAAAACTTAAGCCACAATTTTATAGTCCATTCAAGGTTATAAGAAGAGTTGGAGAAGTGGCTTATGAGTTGGAGCTACCAGATTGTAGCAAGGTGCATAATGTATTTCATGTTATATTAATATATATTGTAAAATTATATATTTAAAATATATTTTAAATAAACATTATATTTTTAAATATATAATTTTATAATATTAATTTTAGTTGAATAAATTTACAAAATATCAATTATATTTAATTTCCTAAAGCGGTGGAAAGGTGTCTTGCTTTGTGTTTAGGGTAGTATGATTAAAGCATTAACCAAAGAAAACTCTTTTAACCGGTAAAGTATATAAAATTATATTCAAGTCTAATTTATTAGTATTGTCTAATTTATTAGTATTAGTGATTGTTGTTTTAACTGGTATTAGGAATAAATTTACTGACTTTTCATATATTATATTCACTACAAAGTTGTGTATATTATTATTATGTTAAAATGTTCATGACAAAATCTATTTCGTATCTAAATCTATTAAAGGTGTGTTTTTAATCTTGCTTTTATATTTCTTCCATAAATTAAATGGAATTTTGAGAATTCCACTCAATCCACTCTTTAACAATTATAAAAAAAAATTAAAATTTTTTTCTCCTTTATTTTTTTCTATTGTTTATATAGAATAGGGTAAAATCAAGGGCTTTAGGCAAATTCACCGTTGCAAAATTCACCATCAACAATTCACCGAGGGAAAATTCATTGCCATGAATTGTTGGTGGTGAATTTTACATAAGGTGAATTTGTCATGGTGGTGAATTGTTGGTGGTGAATTTTCCTAAAGCCAAAATCAAGGTGTAAAGAATGAATCAACACTATCAACTACCAACTACCTAAAACTCAAATAATGAAACTAATCCAACAATGAAGTACATAATATTAATTGATATTTTATATAAATATAATTATATTAATTAATATTATAAAATTATATATGTAAAATATATTTATAAATTTAGGTTTTTTTCTATATAATATAAAATAATGTAATATAATTTTTATTTTAGGTGTTTTTCTATATAATATAATATTTTTATTTTTATTACTTTATATTTTTAATATATAATATATATTTATATTTATAAATTTAGATGTTTTTTCTATTATATATTATATTATATAGAAAAAAAACCTAAATTTATAAATACAAATATAAAATAATGTAATATAATTTATATTTTAAGTGTTAATCTATATAATATAATATTTTTATTTTTATTACATTATATTTTTAATATGTAATATATATTTATATAATATAATTTAAAAATATAAAATATATTATATATTAAAAATATAAATAATATAATACAAATATAAATATTATATTATATAGAAAAATCTAAATTTATAAATATATTTTAAATATATAATTTTACAATATACATTATTATAATTATATTTATACAAAAAATATTATATATATTTATTACATTATGTTTTTCATATATAATATTACATAATCTATAATATATTTAAACAATATATTATACTTAAAGAAAAAAACCAAATTTTTAAATAAACAACTAAAAAGAGAAATATAATATTATATATTTATAAATATATAATTTTACAATATATATTAATATAATTATATTTATATAAAAAATATTATATATATTTATTAGATTATATTTTTAATATATAATATTACATATCTATAATATATTTAAACATCATATTATATTTAAAGAAGAAAAAAAAAACAAATCTTACACACATTTAACTTCAAAATAAACAGCTAAAAAGAAAAATATAAAATTATTAAAAAAGTAAATCTCAGACATAAAACAAAAAACAACTGACGCCTGCAGCACACAGTTGGCCGTCAGATTATGCAGAGCCATATGCATACATGCCCCCATGCGGTTTTGGGGGCTGGATAGCCTTTGCCTTAATGAACTTCTATTTTTATTGTATTCCTCCTCTAATTTTTTTTCTGTTTTTGGGTAGAGTTGCATGTGTTTCCCTACTTACTATAACATCAATCTTATGGCCACTTGTGGGCACACCAACATGCTTTCTCTCCATTTTTCTATTGATGCATACAATTGGAAGTAAACTTGAGCTATCATAAACTATTTAGAGTTTTCATGAACTATAAATTTAAGTACAACCATCACAGCAGTGTACTAAAAAAGGTAAAAATATAGAGGCTTTAAACACTTTTATTTAGGAAAACATGCTTATGTACATATTTATATAATAAGTGTCTCTCTTCTGTGAGAAATGTTACAGCGGTTCATTACACTTTCAAAAATTCCCGTATAACCTCTACCATTCCAAGGTAGGAAATCACTGACTTGAGCTGCTAGTGGCACTGGCCAATATAAATGAAAGAAAACCTTTTATTGGCTTATCTCAATTTCAACCAAAGACTAGTATTTTCTTTGAACCAACTAATTTACATCCATCTTTCAGTCTCCCCCAAGGTTGATTCAAGCAGGGCATGGAATCTGAAAAGAAGAGAATACAGATACACTAGTTTTATACATGCAAGGTACGCTTGCTTGCATTCAACAGGAAGCAATAGATCAAGTAGCATATTAGAGCTTACATAAAACTTAGTACACAGCTATAAACATCCATTTTCTCATCAAAATTATCTAATATCATTATTCTGTTTCCCCTGACCTTGGAATAGCTTATAAACCTGCTATTCTAACCCACATCAGGAAACAGAAGGGCAGGAAGCAATTACTTTACAACTTACAATTCATGCAACTTGGGAACCAGGTGTATTGTTATTTGCAGGAGTCAAGCTTTCAATATCATGTTCTTGTTGTTCGTTAACTAGTTCATGTGGAACAGGTTCAGAATCCCTGTTGTTTCTATTTTCTCTAGGGTGATCTGGTGGTTGTGTTGCACGAGTATTTTGTGAATTTCTTGGTCTTCTCCTCGGGCTTACTTGCCATCTCAAGTATTCTAGAAACAATGAATTCCCACTCATTGCAATACCAAAGCCAGCAAAGGATGAAAGTAGAACTGCCAAAACAGCCTCCACATGAAGCTGCAATTCAAATGAAATAAAGTAATCAGGACTGATATGTTATTAGCATGAAGGGATGGATATGTGAATATGTTTCTCACTAGGCCTTTTTTTGAATGTTTCACTTTCTTTAGAAATCCAATTATGTAACACATGGTTCTTGCTACTTACCACTGTAAAGAAGAGATGTGCAAAAAGTATCACAAGTGCAAACTGAAAGGCAGCATATGCCCAAATGTATCTTTTGGTCACTGCAGTAAGAGGAAACACCACCTGTTTAAGCATCTAAAACGTAAATATACAATATAGTAACAATCTAACAATCCCTCATGTGTTGAGATTAGATGCAAGATACAAAATGCGATAAGGAATTCATAATTGCCATACCCATAGTTGACGCTGTGATTGATGCAAGAAGGCCCAATATGCATGCAAATGGTAAGGCCACAGCAAGAGCACTGGAACCCATTTTACCAACCTGACCAAAACTTTAATCTCAATTAATGAATTGACTTTGATCAAATAGAATAAAACGGAAAGCAGGAGTTGTCTTTATTGGCACATATCATCTGATTACATTTTACTGAACCGGTACAAAACCCAAAGTTTGCTCTTACCAGAAGTTGTTCAAGAAAACAGAAGTATGCCAGCATGCTGATCATGACAAGGACTGGTACATCCTGCCAAATCCTGTAAAAGCTCACAGTATATGAGGACCCTGAAACCACGTAAGTGTACAAGGCCTAAACTAGTCATTACAAATTAAGTCAAAACTCTTTTTTTAAACTAATAGTCTATTTGATTTTTGCAAATTCCATGTGTACGATTTTTGAGTTGCTTGGGATATCATTCAGTTCACATTCCATTTACCTGTTGATGATATATTTTGTAGATATATTTATACATTAGAAAGAAGAGTGTACTGTATTTTATTTCTTCCCCGTGTTCTGTTTTTCCTAACTCTGTTTGCACTGTGATTAATCTGGCCTGTTGCTCTCATAATTTGTAATCGAAGAGGGTTCTTATTTTCACTCCGGGACATTCTGCATTTAGTAGTGTGGTATTAGAGCTCCAGGTAGGAAAGTTCAAATTCTAAGAAATTCAGAATTGAAATGACCTCTGGCCACAGCAGAATCATAAACTTTCTTCAAACAGCTTATAGCAGTGCATTTAATTTGTGGAAACTTGGGATGGCGACGATGTGCCTAGAGACTTCTGGCAGACTAATAGTGACAAAGATCAAAAACCAGAATATGATTTTGATTAACTTATGAATGCAAAAAAACGATGCTTAGGAAGGGACTTATATTATTCATTATACGAGTGTTATTCTCATAAATTTCACAATAACTTTAAAAGAGATTTTGATAGGTTGATATAGAGCTATGCTTCCCAGGGATCCATCCCTTGCCAAAAATGACCCCGTCCCCCATAGGGAACATTTCAGGGACATGGGTACTGGTAGGAAATTTCCCCACTCCATTCTCTATTTTTCCAGAAAAAAAGAAACGTCCTCAATGTGCCAAACTTTTTTTTGGGGACACTTGGGTACATTTCAGCCCAAGCACTTTGTCAGCAATTTCAAAACAAACAAAAAAAAACAATCTTTTGATAATTTTTTTTAAAAAGAGGGCGGATGGGTGGCCCCACAAGGACCCCGACACCCCTTCAATGCAAACCTAAACCTAAACCAGTCCCAAAAACAACTAAAAACAAAAAACAAACTCATTTTGACATTTTCCAATTTGCGAAGAAGAGAAAGAGAGAAGGCAGCAGTGAGAAGAGAACTGTTATGTACCTACGATATGATATTATAATGTACTTAGGTGGATGGAAATGTTGGCATGTGGCACACATCCCTTAAAGTTAGTTATATTGGGTCATGTGGACACCTTGTGTAATTAATTATATAAGGTGATGAGTAGGCCTTCATTGGGATTATGATACCCCTCCATTATAGTATCAAAAGAAGTTCTATATATAGGAGGTGAATATTGTGTTTGGGATTGTATTGGAGATATAGCCTGGAGTAGCTCCTTCCATAAGGAATATCGTATGGTGTTACACCACCTCAAGGGTGTATTCATATATTGGATACTAGGACATCTTGGCCCACAAACATCTCGTGTTGTGTGAGATCTATCTTCTACATTGTATTATTTCCATTATTATATGTGTGAATCTTGTCAAGTGGTCTCAAAGCTATGATTTGGACAAAGATGAGAACAAAGCCCTAATTTTTTTAAATTCACCTATATTTTCAATCAGTTATGATTTTTTTTGCAAGGTTTTTAACTGAAGTTGGAGAATCATTTTAAAAAGATACAGTCCAAAAAACAGGTTTAGATCATCAATATCAAATTATTTATAGCAATTTTATGATTTTTATTTTTTTTATAAATAGGATTCCTAGGCCATAAATCAAGGAATCTTTTTTTTTTACCTTTCTAGAAAGCTTGCCAATATTTATTAGGAATCTAATATTTCTATTTTTATTTTTGAGGCCATAAATATTACAAAACAATTTGATCTAGGCTGGTTATGTGGTAAAAATTTAGAAACCCTGGTTTTAATGTGGACCCCCTACTTATAATGGAAGTGGAGATGCATTAGAATGGTGGCTTGAATTTAAAAGTGTTGGTGATCATTTTAGAGAATGGGAATTATATTTTTATATGCACTTAAAAGGTGAAGCTAACAAATGGTTTGTGCCATTGCATAAGAGCATTTCTTCTTTGGATGAAATGGAACAAGTTTTCTTCGATAGATGGGCACCAAAGAAATAATAGAAGGAAAAGGTGGGGACAGAGAAGAAGGAGAAGCAGAGGAAGAAGGCAAATGAGAAAGAAAAAAGGATAATGAAGAGAAGATTAAGGATATAGGTACATGCACTTTAGCTCCAAAGAAGGAAAATTCAATCCTTCAATTTCAGGAATGCATTCAAAAGGAAAAGGTTATTGTTTCTATAAACCTAAGTTGTTGGTTCTAGTATGGGTTCTGATATGGGTACGGGTACGACGGTATGACAAAAACAAAATTCTTGGGTATATATATATATATATAATTTATAAATTATAAACATGTCATAAGCATGTTCAAAATTATAAATTTAATTATAAGAACAATTATATTCATTAGACATAAATGATAAACTATTAAACACAATTGCCAATAAATATATTGAAATACCTCATATAATCATATTCATAATTTGAAAAAATGTAAATAGTCTCAAGTCCTAAAATGTCATTACACATTGAAAATTCAAATTACAATCAATATTTAATTTACTAGTTTTCAAATTCGTCTTCATCAAAAGCATCAACGTCGTGATCCTTAATTGCTTCAATTTCATTTGAACCACTATCAATTGGATTGCCACTCTCACTAGGTGCGTCAAATACATCAATTGCCTCATCGTCATCTATAGAAGCTAAGGCAAGTTGTGCAACTGTAGCATCTAAATCAGCACACTCAAGGGCTAGATTACAATTCTTTGTCACACCCTCATTGTATTCAGGTTTCTTATGTGACAAGAGACAAAGGTTGGAGTGTATATCAACTATTTCAGCTCAAAGGCCAAAAATGGTGTTTTTTGCTCTTTTGAGTTTGCAAAATGAGCACCATTTGGTCAGCAAAGGCAACGTAAGGCAATAGATGCACTTTTTAGGGTTTTGTTTTTTGTTTTTTAAGTGTTTTTTTGCTTTTCCAATCGCCAATTTTCATGGGTTCTCTTGGGTACACGCGGGTTCTCTGTGGGTTCGGCCAGGGTTCCTCCCTAGGCCCTCGGGTTCTTTGTGGGTCTGGCTAGGGTTCCTCCCTGGGCCCCCGGGTTCTCTATGGGTCCTATAGAGAACCCAAGGGCCCAGGGAGGAACCCTAGCCGAACCCATAGCAAACCCAAACCGAACCAGAACCATATTTTGTCGAGTACGGGGGGGTAAATAGAAGGACCCGATAACTTAGCTATAAACCCTATTAGCAAGTATAACTTCATCAACATGGAATTAGCCAAGAAACTACAAGTATGAGCAAAGTACATCGGGGATAATCAAACAGTGGGTAAGGATATTCAAATTTTTGAAGATTTGAAGCTCTCTATGGATAAATATGTTTTGCATTCAAACTTTTATGCTTTGGATATGGATGGGGTCGATTTGTTCTTAGTTATCTTTGGTTAGAATATTTGGGAACAATAAACATTAATGTGAAAAAGAAGTTCATAAATTTTTGGCATAGGAAAAAACATTACAAGATATTACATAGAATCAAATCCAACGGAAATTCAAGGAAGACCAAGTTCAGGAATCTACAAAAGATTGCACCAAATTACCAATGAATCAAAAGATAAACAAAAGGATCAAGATGTAGATAAAAAAGAGGAGACAAGTAATTCTCCTCGAGAGCCAACAAAACTAGTGGCAAAAAATGGTGAAGAATTAAAGAAGATAGAGAAGAATGTGAAGAACTTGGATAAACACTAAGGTGAAATCAGCTTGATTACGAGGGATTTGAAGCATCAAGCTATGTTTTTACAGATGACTTTGTAGACAACATTGCATAGAGCAATTAAACTGCACTACTCCAATTCATGGGCTTGGGTGACTTCGGGTATCAAGACTAGCTTTATGCAGTTCATTTGTTTGTTCCTTCTTGATTCTTTTACCACCAAAAGTGAGTCTTTTTTGAGAATTCCGAGGATACTTGGAAGAATAAAGTTTTGAAATCATCTAGCACATGAGCTTTATCCAAATTAAAAGAGACAAGCATACTTTCTTCAATTCCATTTTCTATGATAGGCTGTAGTAGAGCTGCATTGTTGGTGTTTGTTATCACAGTTGGAATTTTTGCAAGAGAGTCTACCTTGCTCTCTGCCTCTGATATATTGGGAGAGAGTGTTATGAAAGAATTCAATAGCATATCTAATAACGTCTTCTCTATTAAAAAATATATTCTCTAGTAGGCTTCTAAATTTGTTGAATCGTGTTTATATATCTTCTATTTTGGATAGTAGTGTCAAATGGAAAACGAGATTTATCATAATAAGGGTATGAACTAAACACAGTAACCACTAAAAATGCAATTCAATACCAATTCTCAATCCAATTCAACCAATGAAGTAAAATTAACACAATGAAATCAGAATAATAAAGCTATGCAATTACCTTCCAATGTGTCAAACATGATTTACCTCCATTGTTCTTCTTTGTCTTGCTTGCTCTCAATTATGTATGCACTACTTTGCTTCAAACTCAAATGAATGAATGAGATCAATGTATGCAAGACACCAAAGATTCATGGTTAACCTAGAAAGGGTGATGAAGGTCTATATTTATAGAGGATTTCATAGAAAAGTGACGACTAGGATTGAAAGGAAAAATGAATGGATGAGATTATGAGAAAGAATGGGAAAGTTACCATTTTAATTGAAGAGATAATAATGAATTATCTAATTAAAATGATGGATAATGGTGCACATGAAATTTCTAATTTCATGCTTTGTTAACTGAAGATTTTTCTAAGATGGAGGAAAGTTGAAGAATTATAAAAGATTTAGATTCTAAAATGGAGAAAAGTTGACTAAAGAGAAAATCATGGAAAGATTAAAAAAAGAAGATTAATAAATAAATAAAATTTATTTATGTGCACCCACATGATTAATTAAATATTCATTTAATTATGGAAGAATTTAGAAATTAGTTAATTAAATAAATAAATGATATTTTTAATTATGAAGAATATTAGATGTATTTTTAGTGTCTACAAGTAGAATGAAAGAATTTGGTACTAGAGACACCCAAATTTATCCATTGGGCTCAGGTTCTTTCATGCCAATACATTTACTCTGTTTTTTGAAGAGTGATTAGTCTAAAAATGGTTTGTTCTTGTTTTTCTAGTTCCTAAGAGAAACTATGTTCTCTAATCTATATTTGGATAGTCTGGAGCTGTTCTTTGGCCTGTATGCCATCAATAAAAATGTTCTCCTTTGTTTCTTGAAGTCAATGGATATGGATGACATTGAAATTGTATTCTGTATGTTTGTTTTAGGTTTTAAAGGTTCTTTTGAATTGGAATTGATGAGTTGTCACTTTTTGCCTCAGAATTTGAGTTTTCAAAAGTATAATGAATTTCATCTTCTTCCATATTGGCTAATCCTGTAAATCTGTTTTCCAGTGGGATTTGATCTTTTGGCTTGCCATGTGTCTTTCCTCTTCTAAAGCATGCTCACTGGAATTTGGACTCTCGCTATGGGGTTCATATTTTTGTATTTTGAGAGGGTTGTTGTGGGTTTGCTAGAAGTGTTGTATCCTCTTTTGATTGATTTGCTTGTGTGCCTGTCTCTTGATGTCTGTTGTAAAATCAAAATGCGGTCTATGTGTGGGGCAGAACCTCGCCAGACTCCCATATTCATGACATTACCAGCCCCAGAAAGGGATATCTTCATAATCCAAAGGATGCTCTCAATCAATGCCTCCCATGTCCAAAACAATTTGATCTGCTAGTGGTTTTTCCAAGTCACTATTAATGCATATGAAGGCATAGTTCATAATACATAGACTTTTAGTGAATACAAAGGTCATGATATATCCTTCAATTACTAATGCTATTTTCTGCAGGCAAGCTTCTTGCCAAAGCTTCTTGCCAATATACACTTGGGAGAAGAAGGATGTCATGTCCCCAAAATAGAACACTAAAATATTAAAATAACTAAACATTGAAATACCACTAAATAGATAAAATAAATAAATGATAAAAAATACATATTAAAAATATAAATACATATATTAATAATTTAATATTATTATTATCAATATTATATTCATAATCATTACAATATAATACTATAAATATTAAAACATATATAAGCTAATATAAAAATAAATATATTTACAATGGATTCAATTTTAAATATGTTATTATAAATCACAAAATAATAAATTGAAGGGAAATACGTTTATAAAAAGGAGCAGCCATCGATGCATTAGTAAAAGATTAGTTACAAGCAACAAGTGTTGGGCAGAAGTTAATAAAACAAGACAAAAAATAGTATTTAAAGCTGACCAATTAATATAGGTGTAAAAAGACAGTGTCATATATGACAAAAGTCATATAAGACAAAAACTAAATAAGACAAACAAAATAACAAGAATTATTAACTAAAGCAGCGATTGATAATGAAAAGGCAGCAATGGTTATATTAGTAGAAAGGCAGCGATTAATATTAGGAGGGCAGCGATTAATAAATGAAGACAAGGCAAGTTTATTCATGAAAAAGTCAGCACTTGAAGATAAGACCAAAAGTCATGCCCTTTTGATAGATCTCTATTCAAAGGGATACATCGTTCCACTCAGAAACGGGAGGAATATAGAAGGGCAGATATAAATCTGAAAAGGAGGATAGATCTCTATTCAAAGCGATACATCGTTCCACTCAGAAATGGGAGGAATATAGAAGGGCAGATATAAATCTGAAAAGGAGGATAGATCTCTATTCAAAGCGATACATTGTTCCACTCAGAAATGGGAGGAATATAGAAGGGCAGACATAAATCTGAAAAGGAGGATATAAAATGAAGTATCGAATCAGAAGAGAAAAGGGAGATTCAGACTGCAATGGAATATATGGAACCGTGACTTGTTATGGATATTAAGTAGGTAAAACGGATAGATGTGGTAAGTCTATTTAACTACATGACATAATATATGTCAGAATTGGTAAGGCAGAATTGTTGGAAAATGTACCTCAATCTCACCGGCTGAAACCTCTGAGAAAGCATGGTCGCTGTGACATTCATGGTGTCTGACCGACTGGCAGTTTAGTAACCTTGTGTTTTGCTCATATTGCTAAGACTTTGCTTCTGTCTTGCCGACTGATGATGTCGCTGTGACTTGTGGCCTTCACTGTAACCTTCTGCTGAGTGGAGACCTCTGGCCGACGGTTTGGTCTAGCAGATGTTGGGGAGACTCATGGCGACTGGATCATCGGGGTAACTCATATGTGTCAGAATGATGTCTCGGCAACGATAGGAAGTCTTGCCGATATCAGCATGACCTTTAGTCTGTCTGGCCGATGTGGAAATCGGCATAACTTGCTCCTATCGACATGTAGTCTTGGCGACGGGCGTTTGTCTCACCGACGGTGTGGGTTGTGTTTGGCATGACTCCTAGTGAAAGATGGGCTCAGTGTAACCTCTTGGCAACAGCGGTAAGTTTGGCCGACAGGAGACTTTGGTGTAACACGTGTTTTGGTATGTTGTCTTACCGAATGTGGAAAGTCTCGCCGATGGGGTTGCTGAGGTCGGTATGACTTGAAGACTTCGGAGTAATGTCTCAATGAAAGCGATATGTCTTGCCGACTGGGATGTTTCAGTATAACATGAAGAGCTCGTTATGAAGTCTTGGCAAAGAGCGATTATCTTGCCGAAGGGATCCTAATGTCGGTATGACCTATCAACGAAAGATGGTTGTCTTGCCGACTGTTGCTCACATTGATATGACTTTGGAACATTGGTATGTTGTCTCATCGAATGGCGATTGTCTCGCCGATGAGAATACTGATGTCAATCTAACTTGTGAACATCGGAGTGATGTCTTGGCGACACGGCGAAGTCTGAGCGATAGCTTTCTGGACTCAGTGTAACATCTTGCCGATAGTGAAGACTCTTGGTGATAAAGACGATATGGGCTCTGTGGCATCGGGGAGACACGGTTAGTGTCTCACCAACATGCGACACAGGTAGAACGCCTTTTGACCGAGTGAAGACTGTCTGACGTGGTGCGATTTGGACCAATCAGAGAAAGCAAGATGTGAACCGTTTGCGACCATTTTTGTGTGGAAGGGAAAGCTCTACACGAGGAAGTGGAATCATCTACGTTTCGATAATGATACTGAGCTGGATGATCGACCGTTGTGATCCGACAGTTGGAAAAGACCGATTTCATAGAGTCTCTTGCTAACAAATATATATACGTATGCATTGGACGTTCTGTAGTGTGTGGTGATAAGCCAAGAAGCTGAAGAGCCGGAGCCGATGAGATAGAGAAACCAGAGAGAGAACGATAGAGAGAGGGCCGAGTGGCTGGCCGAAAGGCCGAGGCCATGAGGTCGAAGTAGAGGATTGAGAGGCAAAGTTAAGCTGCTGGAATCTCTCGTGATCATGATTGCTTTGGGTGATCTCTCAGGGATAGTTTGCTATCAATTGTATCCAGATGAACAAGATGTAATCTCTGAAAAGGCTAAGAGCCTGAAACTGTATTGTAACTTTCTGTTGCTGAATAATACAATGGCTCAAACTTTGGAGAGTGGGGTTTTTCACCCGAAAGGGTTTTCCCCACGTAAAATCTTTGTGTTCTGTTTTCGTAGTATCTTTCATCTGTGTTGTTGCTCGTTGTTGAATTTACTTGTGTTTTTCTCAAAAAGATCAATGTGGGAAATAAATTGTGTCTATTTCCGCTTTAGGACATGGTTGTACGTGTCTTTGAGGCAACCAAATCGAAATGAAAGTTACCGAAGGCACTACTGTTCTTAGAGATTTCTCTGAGATGCAACAAATTTTCCTTACAAGTGGTATCAGTGCCTTCTTCTGGTTGTTGGTTCTGGATATTTCTCCTATGAAGATTTCTTAGCTTGACGAGCTAGAAGAAATCTGGAGGAACGGACTGATGTATTGATCCTTTTGATGAGTGGAAGCCTTGTGGTATTCTGAGACAGCATGCAGCTTGAAGGATGGTCAAGATGGAAAAGGGAGTTGATCATGTTGTGATCTGTGCCTCCTGGCTGGTAGAGGTATAACCTTGGAGTATGAGGTGGATTTCTTTGCTCTGTGGCTGTGTAGCAGTAAAGCTTTCATATTGGGCATTTGTGTGTCAGGCTCCTGGGTGATATGGAGAAGCCTAGGTTGTTTCTCAGTCATGGAAGAAAGTGCTTATGCTAGGTGGTGGTTCCTAGTGTTGGAAGGCACTGTTTCCTGTTAACCTCAAATGCTTGAAGGCTATGGAGTTAATCATTAGATGATTTGCAAGCTTCTGAAATAGCCCTTCTCTCTTTCTTGAATGCATGTACATGGTGGTGGTTTTAGAGTTGGTCTGAAAGGGGCCTGGATTCTCCTGAACTGCTAGTTTCTTTCTAAGGATGATTTGTACTTGCATGGCTCTGTGGTTTTGCAAGTTTTACACGGTTAAGCAAAACTTGTGATCATGTGGAGTTGTTGTTAAGCTATGTCTAGACACTGGCCTTTTGGGGTGTTGCTAGATGAGATAGTTGCAGGTCTGCATGCATGCTTGGTGCATGGCTTGAGGAGGTATGATTTCTTCTCTGCATGGGAGTGTTGGTACATGGTTTGTCACTCAGCATTCTTGTGGTGGTGCTTGTGGGTTTCTTGACTATGGTGCTTGTTGTGGATGTGATTGGCGAATCAGATCTGAGCTTGATCTGGCGTTTGAGTCATGTTGTCTACGTGGTTATTCTCTATGAAATCTCAGTTTTGCATTTCCAATGTGATGATGGGTTTGCACGTTTCTGTTGAATGGATCTACGGGTTGTGCAATTGTTGTGGGTTGTCTTTACCTACATGTTTGCTATGAGACAACTCGGAAGTGGACTGTCTATATCCACGAGATTGATTCATTGTTGGTACAAACTTTTAGCTGGCCTTGTCTATGGTCACTTGTGCATTGGTCTGGTGCTTTGAGATGAGAGGATGGATACTATTGAGTACCTGAATAGTCGGTTAAGGGAACCTGTAGTAGGTGGTCATGATGCTTGGAGAGCTCGGGTGTCACGTTTCAGTGGGAGCTCTAGCAGTGACTGTGGATTCATCACGTGGTGGTGAATGGTCTTCTTTAGTGTTGCAGATGTCTCTTGGGAGAGCTCTTTGATCCTATTGCTGCAGAAGGGTTTTTTTCGCATTTGCATGGACATTACTTGAAGATGTGCAACATCTTGGAACCATGGAGGACGCTTGGAGTCTTTGGCTAAGGTGTTGGTGGTGTTTGACAGGTGATGTTGATTTTGAGTTTATTTGCTTTATGTCATGGTATACTCTTGCTTGTGCACTGGAGTTTTGGCATTGTGCATTGTACTTGAGACAATGGAGAAGTCACTTGAAGCATGGTATCTCCTATGGGGATGTGTAGATCATGGTGTCATGATAAGTTCCTGATTCAGATGATTGGAGCTTTGACAGTGGTCTGGTAATTCTTTGTGTATTGAGTGCTTTGATTATTTGCTCGATACTTCATGATGTTGCAGTAATGCAATTGAAGTTTAGCATGAGATGATTGATTGCAAGTACTCATGGATACATGAAGAATAAGGTGAGGCTGTCTTACTCTTGTGAGAGAAGTGTTGCTGCTTGTTACTCTTGTTAAAGTCTTTCAGCAGAAAGTCCGAGAAGCCTACACCTTGGTTGAACGTGAGTTCAATAAGAGACCTATGAGGAGATTGCTCTTGAGTTAGTCATGATGACTTGTATATCTTAAAGGAGTATTCTCGTTCCCACTCTTGGTCTACCTTTACAAATTTATATGAAAGGTATTTCATTCCATTATATTTTTCAGATGCGCTGGTGTTCGCCATGATATGGATCTTGAATCATTTAATGATCTCCGAAGATTCATAGGAAGTTGTACGCTTTTGTTTATCTACTTGTTAATAATGAGAATTGGCAGGAGATACAATAAATAATTTCAACATGGGGAATGAACTAGCTTGATCTTCTTTGAGATGCTTAACCATGTTGGTTTT
The DNA here is from genome assembly GCA_007258455.2 of Sequoia sempervirens. Lineage (NCBI taxonomy): Eukaryota > Viridiplantae > Streptophyta > Pinopsida > Cupressales > Cupressaceae > Sequoia > Sequoia sempervirens. The sequence goes on along the minus strand of VDFB02372140.1, from coordinate 13,644 downwards.
GAAAGCCGCTTTGATCCGGTGATTGAAACGGATGGATGCTGTTAAGGCCTTCTTTAGGATGAAGATTATCTTGACAAATGCAGTCAAGAAGGAGTACGTTCTACGTAGCCGAGATGAAATGGTAAAAAACTTCTTACATTAACATGAAAAAAAGATTACAATTTATAGAGTGCATAAAGCACTGTAGATATTAAATATATCTACCTACTAAAAGTTACTGTAGAAACAGTAACAACAAAAAAGACTAAACATAACATTGACCATTAAATAATATAAGAATAATATATTCTAACACCCTCCCTTAATGGTCAATCCGTCAACAACACCAAGTTGCCCCCTGAATTTTACAAATTTATCGGGGCTCAGAGACTTGGTGAGAATGTCTGCAGTCTGATCCGCCGTCGGAACATACTGCAGCTGAACTGATCCGTCTTCTACCAGCTGGCGAATGTAGTGACAATGAAGCTCAACATGCTTGGTACATTCATGGAAGACTGGATTTTTGGCCAGTTTGAGCACCCCTTGGTTATCAGTGTACAAGGGAGAAGGTCCTGCTTGTGACATGTGCATGTCAGAAAGCATCCTACGGCCAAACCGCCCATATGCCGCTTTACGCCTCGATATTCGGGCCTGGCCGAGGAAAAGAGCCACCGCCTGCTGCTTCTGGCCGGTCCGTTGCAAAGACTGCACTCCAAATCAAGACATATCTGTATAGATTTTCACATCCATCGAACTCCGCCTCAACTGGAACGTGTTCAATCGCATTGACTGTCGATCCGCCACAAAATGCCATAGTCGGAAGTGCCCTTAACATATCTCAGCACCCGCTTCGCTGCAATCCAATGATCAGCTTTAGGAGCTGTCATGAAGCGAGAGATGTAGCTCACTGCAAAATTGATGTCAGGTCTAGTGGCAGTGAGATAGATGAGACTGCCCACTAGTTGCCTGAAGGTCGTTTCATCGACCGGAGGTGAATCAGAGTTGGTTGACAACTTCAGCCCCTTCTCCATGGGTGTGGAAGCAGGTTTGCAGTCCTGCATTCGGAATTTGTCAAGCAAACTTCTGGCATATTTTGACTGAGAGATGAAGATGCTACCATTGGTCTGCCAAACTTCAATACCCAAACAATAATGGAGAAGGCCCAGATCTGTCATGTCAAAAGCCTGACACAAAGCTTGTTTGATTGCCGCAATCAAATGTGTTGAACTACCAGTAATGATCAAATCGTCAACATAGACAACAAGAAATAGAATATCATCACCAGAGTGTTTGACATACAGATTACTGTCAGAAGGGTTGCACTGAAAACCATGATCAACCAAGTACTGATCAATCTTGAAGTACCATGCACGGGGAGCTTGTTTCAGTCCATAGAGCGCTTTCACGAGTCTACACACTTGATGTTCTTTGCTGGCAACCTTGAAACCAGGAGGCTGCGTCATGTAGACTTCTTCCTGCAAATCACCGTTGAGGAAGGCACTCTTGACGTCCATCTGATGAACTGTCCAACCAAATTGGGCTGCAATAGCGAGAAGAAGACGAATGGTGCTCAGCTTGGCAGTAGGAGCAAAAGTCTCCTCGTAGTCAATGCCCTCCCGCTGTGTGAAGCCCCGAGCAACTAATCGTGCCTTGTATTTATCCAGAGTACCATCAGCATGATACTTGACCTTGTAAACCCATTTGCAACTGATAGGTTTCTTCCCAGGAGGAAGATCAGAAAGGACCCAGGTGTGATTTTTCAGAAGACTATGATATTCTGTCTGCATAGCCTGTTCCCACTCTGGAATTCCTTTAGCCTCTGAATAGGTATGAGGCTCATAGATGCTGTGGATGTTGGCCATAAGAGCGAAGTTGACTGTGGACTGCTGCTTGCTCTTGCTACGAGTTGATCGGCCCTCAATGAGTTCATCATCATGAAGATCACCGATTGTCTTGGCCCACCACTTAGGCCGACGAGTAGAAGTACCAACATCTGGAATAGGAGTAACAGCATCGCCTGGGATGTCTGGAACAAGGTCATCTGGATGTGAGTCCTGAGAAAAGTCAGGTGGTGCAAGCTCAGGACCAGTAGACTCCTCATCTTCAGAGTCAGAATGCTCTGAAGCCCTCCCATCATGGGAACCAAGAGGAAGACGAACACCCTTATCAGGAACCTTCGTAGGTTGATCCGCAGGACTTGTTGTAGAAACAAAGGGACCAGTAGTCTTATCAATCACAACATCACGGCTGAATATGAGACGACCTGTCTCCACATCAACCAACCTGTAGGCTTTGTGATTGTCGCTGTAGCCAGTAAACATAAGTGTCTGGCTCTTGGAGTCCAACTTGGCACGTTTGGCATCTGGAATCCATACATGAGCGGTAGAACCGAAGACTTTCAAATGGCCCACCTTAGGCTTGCGTCCTGACCAGGCTTCTTCAGGAGTCATCTTCTTAACTACCGCGGTAGTGACCGATTCAGATAACTAAGAAAGGTAGACCGCTTCAAATTTCAAAGATTTCAGTACATTTCAGACTCCAAGACAGAACGGCTACCGCAATGGGGTGCCATTCCCACGCTCGACGCACCATCTTACCGAGGGGTGTAGGTGGTAAGTTACGCCACGCCGCGGCAAAGACAAAGGAAGAGAAGTCACCGGTCAACTCCCCCATTATCTCGACTCAGAGTAACAATGAGAACCTGATTCTTTCAACTAAGGCTTTGAATCGCTGAAATGTGTCAACACATCTCGACTTTTGTTTCCGTAAAATACACCTAACATTTTCCGATCAAATCATCAACAAACAATAAAAATACTCCGACCAAAGAACAGGAGGTTCATCTGTCCACATACATCTGAACGTTTAGTAATTTTTGAGGCCTAAGAATCACCATCCGAGAACGATGTCCGATGCTGCTTGCCAGCTTGACAAGCTCCACAAACTCCATGATTTGTAGTTTGGATCTCAGGTAGACCAGCAACAAGACCCTCCCGAGATAACTGAGAGAGGTAGTGGACATTCAAGTGCCCATAACGCTGATGCCAAAGTTTGCTGATGGTTGTACTTCGGGCTGCGAGAGCGTGCTCTTGAGAATCACCAGAATCAGCAAGTCTGTACAGACCGTGATCCTCAAGTCCCATAGCAATTGTAGTACGAGTCTCCCGGTCAACGATGCTGCAGGTGGACGAGCTGAAAACAACATCCAACTGGGGAGAATGCCGCATGATCTGACTGACGGAGAGGAGATTATGTTCCATGCCTGGAACATAGTAGACATCGAGAAAGAGTAAATTTCTTCCTCCTGAGTGAATCTGGACAGTGCCCTTACCAGCAACTGTGTACTCTTCTCCTCCTCCGAAAATGACACAATCTGAGAAGGGTTCGAACTTTGTGAACCAATCCCGACGATGCGTAAAATGTCGTGAAGCCCCTGAATCGATATACCAGGCAGAAGAATGTACCGGATCTGCAGTTCTCTTGGCCATAAATGCATAGAATGCAGACTCTTTCTGCTCAGTGTGCGCAGCGACATGTGCCTTTTGTTGAGATCCTCCCTGCTTCTTTTGTTCAGAAGCCATCCGAGTGCGACAATCAGCCTTAATGTGACCGTATTTGTGGCAATAATTGCACTGAACGTTCTTCTTCTTCTTGCTGTCCTGTGAAGAACCAGAGCCTTTTGGCTGAGAAGATTGAGGCTTCCCTTTGTTCTTAGCAGAAGATTTGGCTGAGAACGCCTGTTCTGTGGAGGACGAACTGGCACTGCTTCCAAACTGCTGTCTCCAACGATCCTGTTGTAGAAGCTTGTTACACAAGTCTGGAAACTTCAAGTCAACATTTGTTGAAGTAATATTGAGCGTCTCAATGAAATGCTCGTAAGATTTTGGCAAACTCTTAAGAGTAATGACGACCATGTCCTCTTCCTCCATCTTTCGTCCAATGGCTTCCAACTGGTCTCGAATCTCTTTGATCTTTGTCAGATGCTCTTGAAGAGTAGTGTGCTTCTCGTCCATCATTATTGAAAAAAGCATGTTTTTAAGAAAAAATGCACGACTTTTATCTGACGTTTCATGAAGATCCTTCAAAGTTGTCCATACCTCAGCAGCTGTTTTTCCTGACGGCACTTGTGGCAGTTGATCGTCAGTGACAGATAGCTTGATGAGCATGACGGCTTCTCGGTTGCGTTCATCCCATTTGTCCTGATCCTTTCCGGCTACAGTGGGTCGAGGTGAGTGCCCCAAGACGACCTGATCAAGACAACGATATTCAAAGATCGTCAACATACGCTGCTTCCAGGTGTTGTAATTCTTCCCGTTGAACTTCTGGCTGCTTTCGAGCATTATGTTCGTGAGAGATGCCATCACGTACCTCGAGGTCAAACTGGTGAAGGCAAGATAATGCAAAGAAAACAGAAATACAGAAACCCGAACACGGATTTTGAGGTTTTACTGAAAACCCAGAAGAGATAAATAAAAACCCAGAAGGATGGAAGAATACCCAGAAAATTTTGACAACACGGATTTCGAGGCACGGAAAACGAGGTACCCAGAAAAATCTAGTGACAACCCAGTTGAGATCTCGCAAAACCCAGAAGGAATCTGCGATCAGAAAAAAATTTCGAGTTCAAACTGAGGCACAAATTTCGATGCACAGAAAACGAGGTACCCAGAAAAAATGGACGACGACCCAGTTGAGATCGCGGAAAACCCAGAAGGAATCTGAAATAAAAATAATTTTTCGACTTGATCTGAGGGTTCAAAACCCTAGTCGAAATTTCTGAAAACCCTAGGCGGCCATGAAAACCAGAAAAAAATTGCAGAAAACAGCTCGAATCTGCACGAAAATTTGGCAAAAGAGATGCCAAACCCTAGGCGACTAAGTTGCAGGAAGGGGCGACCACGATTTTGCTAAAAAACCACCCAAAATAAAGCAAAAACGCGAAAAAACGCGATTTCATAAAAAAACGCGATTTTCAGACCTGAAATCCCATAAAAAAGCAGATTTTTTTCGCCCAGAAACGTGTTTTTAGCACGCAGGAGAAATACCACGACTTGCAGCAAGAGGGTCGAATTTTCTGTGAGAAAATACTCACGAAAATTGCAGATCAAAGCCCTCGAAATTTCTGGTAAAAAAAAAAACGCGATTTGAAGCTCAGAAACCCTAGCACAGAAAAAATTCGAATTATGGCTGCAAATAGGCCCACGAATTTTTAGGGTTCTTTTTTTTCTGCTCTGATACCATGAAATGGTAAAAAACTTCTTACATTAACATAAAGAAAAGTTTACATTTTATAGAGTGCATAAAGCACTGTAGATATTAAATATATCTACCTACTAAAAGTTACTGTAGAAACAGTAACAACAAAAAAGACTAAACATAACATTGACCATTAAATAATATAAGAATAATATATTCAACTTGAGATGATGTAGAGTTTCTCTCTGTGAGGCCGTGAAGGTTTGTGGTGAGAGAAGTGTTCCTTGTAGCAGCTTTGTTGTAGGTTGTGCATACATTGTGATATTTCCTCGATACGCTATGGTTACATATTCTATGTGCCGTTATTGGTAGACTTATGATGCCTTTTGATCTTCAGATCCGGATTACCTGGCCGTGGGAGTTCCCGATGTGTCTTGTCTTCTTCGACTAGGTGGCTTTGGAGCTTGTATTTGTTGTTAATGAGCTGATTATGTTTTGGCATAAGTTTACTAATGTTGATACCTGGAGGTATGTGAAATTGGATTGAATAGCACGAGCTGTGGGTGCTAGTTCCATTGCGTGGGTTTATCAGTTGGATGGAAGAAATATTCGATTGTTGTTCTAACCGGTGTTATTTACCTTGTTTCGGATAAGACTTCATGGTTGTGTTCTGATTGAAGCTTTGAAGTTGATATTGCTTCTGTATAGCGTTTGAGCACAGTGAAGTGGTAGCAGTATCTTGTTGGTGATATCACTGGGATCTTTTGCTTGTGCTCGTTGGAATGGTGCTCATACACCTTGGCTTTGTATTCTTCTTCCACAGGTGGCATGTTGGAAGATGACAGGATTGTTGCCTGAAGGTGAACATCTTGGATGTTGGAGCAGAATTCTTGATGGAGCATGAGAGCATGTTTGGGATCTATGTGGTTACCTGGAAGGCTATGATCAGTTGCTTTGTTGGTCAGTGAGTTGCAGTTGGATGCCTGGTCTTTGTTGCAGATTGTCTGGTGGACTGTTATCTGTTGAATCATGTTGATTGGGTGTCTTGAGTATTGCGGGGTTTGAACTGGTGGAGCTAGTGTGATCTTAGTTCCTGGTTGCTTTGGAGGTGCCTGTGTGATCTTCGTCGAGTGGGAGATTGTTGGAAAATGTGCCTCAATCTCACAAGCTGAAACCTCTGAGAAAGCATGGTCACTGTGACATTCATGGTGTCTGGCTGACTGGCAGTTTAGTAACCTTGTGTTTTGCTCATATCGCTAAGACTTTGCTTTTGTCTTGCCGACTAATGATGCCGCTGTGACTTGTGGCCTTCGCTATAACCTTTTGCCGAGTGGAGACCTCTGGCCGACGGTTTGGTCTAGCAGATGTCAGGGAGACTCATGGCGACTGGATCATCGAGGTAACTCATATGTGTCGGAATGATGTCTCAGCGACGATAGGAAGTCTTGCCGATATCGGCATGACCTTTGGTCTATCTTGCCAATGTGGAAATCAGCATGACTTGCTCCTATCGGCATGTAGTCTTGGCGACCGGGAGATGTCTCGGAGAATGGAGTCATCAGAGTAACAAAAGAGTTCGGTAAGAACTCTTGGCGACAGGCATTTGTCTCACCGACGGTGTGGGTTGTGTTCGGCATGACTCCTGGCGAAAGATGGGCTCGGTGTAACCTCTTGGCAACAGCGGTAAGTCTGGCCGACAGGAGACTTCGATGTAACACGTGTTTCGGTATGTTGTCTTACCGAATGTGGAAAGTCTCACTGATGGGGTTGCTGAGGTCGGTATGACTTGAAGAGTTCGGAGTAACGTCTCAGTGAAAGTGATATGTCTAGCCGACTGGGATGTTTCGGTATAACATGAAGAGCTCGTTATGAAGTCTTGGTGAAGAGCGATTATCTTGCCGAAGAGATTCTGATGTCAGTATGACCTCTCAGCGAAAGATGGTTGTCTTGCCAACTCTTGCTCACATCGATATGACTTTGGAACATCGGTATGTTGTTTAATCGAATGGTGATTGTCTTGTCGATGAGAATACTGATGTCGATGTAACTTGTGAACATCGGAGTGATGTCTTGGCGACACGGCGAAGTCTGAGCGATAGCTTTTTGGACTCGGTGTAAGGTCTTGCCGATAGTGAAGACTCTTGGTGATAAAGACGATATGGGCTCTGTGGCATCGAGGAGACACGGTTAGTGTCTCACCGACATGCGACATAGGTTGAACACCTTTTGACCGAGTGAAGACTGTCTGACGTGGTGCGTGCGATTTGGACCAATCAGAGAAAGCAGGATGTGAACTGTTTGCTGTGAGACTGTTGCGACCGTTTTTGTGTGGAAGGGAAAGCTCTACACGAGGAAGTGGAATCATCTACGTTTCGATAATGATACTGAGCTGGATGATCGACCGTTGTGATCCGACAGTTGGAAAAGAACGATTTCATAGAGTCTCTTGAGAGCAAATATGTATGCGTATGCATTGGACGTTCTGTAGTGTGTGGTGATAAGCCAAGGAGCTGAAGAGCTGGAGCCGATGAGATAGAGAAGCCAGAGAGAGAACGATAAAGAGAGGGCCAAGTGGCTGGCCAAAAGGCTGAGGCCATGAGGTCGAAGTAGAGGATTGAGAGGCAGAGTTAAGCTACTGGAATCTCTCGTGATCATGATTGCTTTGGGTGATCTCTCAGGGATAGTTTGCTATCAGTTGTATCCAGATGAACAAGATGTAATCTCTTAAAAGGCTAAGAACCTGAAACTGTATTGTAACTTTTTGTTGATGAATAATACAATGGCTCAAACTTTGGAGAGTGGGGTTTTTCACCCGAAAGGGTTTTCCCCACGTAAAATCTTTGTGTTCTATTTTCGTAGTATCTTTCATCTATGTTGTTGCTTGCTGTTGAATTTACTTGTGTTTTTCTCAGAAGGATCAATGTGGGAAATAAACTGTCTGTTTCCGCTTTAGGACATAGTTGTGCGTGTCTTTGAGGCAACCAAATCGAAATGAAAGTTACCGAAGGCACTACTGTTCTTAGAGATTTCTCTGAGATGCAACAAATTTTCCTTACAAGAATTCTCAGGTATATTTATTACTGTGTTACCCTGATAATTCTAGAATAGATGATAGGCATATTTATCATTCTTGCCTCCAATAGTAAATAAGTAAAAAAGAATAGATAATGTGTAAATGAGTATATAAATATAGATAGTATATAATTCCCCTTTTTATGAAGATAACATGCAATAAGTAAATATAATAAGTATATAGTTACAGATGATATTAAAATAGAAGCACAATAAGTAACAAATATGTAAATATTGGTAGTATGTTATTATTTATTATGAGTAAAGGTAAGGTAAGATCCTCATCACAATTAATGTGTCTTATGTTTGAATATAACAGCAATCTGGTCATAATGCTGTGCAATACTTATGATTAGATTAAGACATAGCATGAAATAGTTTGTAATGTAATAGCATGATAGAGTGGAATGCTAATATAAGGTAGAACAGGTCTGCATATAGAACTAATTGAAAATACTATCATAGAACAAGAATGATAGATATGACAAGGTAAAGAATATGTGAGCATAGGGTAGCTATCATAATAATGTCTAAATAGAAAGAAATGCCAACATGGAATGAAATATCATAGATGCATGCCATAGAATACTCATGATATGTTAACATAAGAATGTTTTGACCAAGGAATGGACATAGTCCAAGTCTTATAAAGACTGATCAATGAATGATGTTATAATGATATGTCCTCTGTATAAATGATAATTAATGAATTGGATTTAACCGTGAGATGGTATAATGACAAATTCTACATCTAGAGATGAAGAGATATTATTTACAAGAGTCTAATAATGATGCTTGCAGCAATTATTGTATATCATAAGCTACTATGACTTTTACTATAAGAATAGACTTCAGGCCAAAATTCCCTTTCGCTAGCACTCAATAAGGATAGGGAGTTTTTGGAGGGAAAGGCTGGTAAATCACTCCATTGATGGATGGTCCCAAGATAGGTAGGAAACCTCAAGGGAGTCCACTTTGAGATCGTGCACGCGCCCTTGGCACAATAAACCTACCATCCAATGAGGTTAGGAAAGAGGAAACAAGGTGAAGATCTATTCCAATCAAGAGTAATAAGTCATATCAGTTTATGATGTGTTTATGCACTAGATGATAATGCATCTGCCTTATCCTTAAAATGCTCAATCTGGAATTGTCTAATTTGAATTGGATTAAGGAACTATGTGTATTTGTCAGTAATGCATGATGTGTGCAGGCCCTCAAGGCAAATTATATGTGCAAAATTAGGTGTTGGTAAGAAAATCTCTTGACCCTAACTTGTGCATTTTATGTCTCTAATAAGGGGACATTACAAAGGAGACCATTATAACTATGCCTAGAAGATCTTCAGTGGTGTTGAATGCAGGTGTCTAATGTTTCAGAAAGAAGCTTGGATTGCTCATAAGCCAGGGTCCTCCCTGAAAAGCAGCATCCTTTTATTTGAAATAAAAACAACCATGGAGTATCTCTTTGGCACGATAATGCTTTCCACAGAACCAGTAGGCTCCCAATTGTTTTTTACTCAAGCTCTTAGTGTTCACGGGCCATGATGTGCACCAATGAATATGCAAGTTAAGGCTCTATCTTTCAAGAGTTGTAGATTTTTTCCATTTCATCTATTGTGATTGAGACTTTGGGTTGCATCTATCTTTGAGTAACACGCATTCTCTTTCTTCGTTGGCAACTATAGCCCTAGAATGGTTCAATGGGTGTCATATTAGAGGGCTCAGGGAATTATAGAGTTCCTCCTTGCTTTGTTGACTTTTATAATTGGATAGAATTGATCTGAAATTTTATAATCAGGAAGAGTAGGTGGATAAAGGAATGAAAGAAGGTTACGACCTCCCCTGGGCTGGGATTTTTTCACAATGAATCACTCCCAAGATGAAGCAGGGCCCAAAATGGGATGAGAAGATTTGAGAAATTCGGTCAGCATGGTTATTGCCACAGAAGCAAGAAATGAGAATAAAATGCAATTAACTGCATTCAATCTGTGCTGGTACATATCAAGCAAAAAGGGCACAGATTTGACCTTGTCAAAACCAGGTTTTGTGAGGAAAAAAATATTCCTTTTTTCTCATTATTTAAAGAAAAATCCATTTTTTAGGGTTTAGGATAAAATTTGCCATTCTTTTCCCATTCTAAACCCATGTAATTGAATTCAATTTATACTTTCAATATGCTGCATAAGTGTAACACTAATATGGTTTTTGCTGCCATGGACTTGGCTTATCTGTTTTTTTTACTCTTATTGAATTATCGAACCCAACGTTTTAGATCTTGAAGATAGGTTAATCTATATAGCAAATTATTTTTTAAATGAAACAGATCATATTCTGTTGATATTTCCCAATGCCAGAAGTATGGTTGTTGATTTGCATGAAATATGATTTGGTTCAAAGTCTAGCTGTCTATTTATGATGTATCTTTTATCTATGCATCCATAGAAGTAAAAAATAAGATTTTAATCTTTTTGGGTTCTTCTTTAGACTTAATGTCTACTTTTCCTTATCCTTTGCTAATTTTATTCTGTCCACATCTGCGATTACTTTTGCATGTTCTCAAACTTTGGTGGTGTTCTTATTCTTGATTCCTAGAAATTCTTCATTCATCACATTACCTTCTTGACTCATTTATCACATTACCTCGACTCATAAAGTGACATAGCAGTCAATTCATTGGTTTCTTCAACAAAAGGTATTTTAAGAAAGGTTAACATGAGATTTATCACACATGGAAGACATTTTTTTTTATCCAGCTATCACATTGCTTTATTACTGTGCTGTTTTCATCTTATATCTCCACTTCAGAAAGTCCGCAAATTCTTCCCAGAGAGCTGCAGCTGGTCCTTTTTAGAAAATCTCAGTCTCTCCCCCTTACCTACTGTTTAAAAAATAAATTAGAGTTTGGTTTTGGATTTTCAATGTTATTGGTGGGGTACATTTTTCCAAAATTTATGGCTTTGGCAGTCAATAGGTAAGTTTTTCTGCTTTTATGTTATTTATGTTTTTTTCCTAGAATTTCAGGGACATCCCTGGAGACACCTGGAGATGGCTAAAACTGTCAAAGCATCTCCCAGAAATACCAGAGCCAATACCCAATTTCAGGGGTCAGGAGATGCATCTTGCAGTTACAGTGCTTTAAAATTTTAAATAGTTTATTTGCTTGAAGTGAGTTGAATGAGGCAGCCCCAGGTTTGCAGTTAAATAGAACACTTAAAATTTCAACAATCATCCCCGTAATTGGCTGATTTGACAAGTTACATTTCCCACAGGATACCTGTCTTCAGAAGTTTTAGATCATGAGATATAAGCTGCCGTGTTACTGTATATTTAAGCAAATCTTAACTCTTGCATTGAAAGAAGTTGCACAGTTTCTGTGCTAGGGCATGCTCAGCACTTCAGCAAGTTGTACCAGGCAGCTGATTACTCAGGGTATAGTCCAGACTAACTTGCCCATAATAGCTGTTGAAAAATTGAATGATACTACCTCTTTCCCATGCCACAAAAAGTATCTTACCTTCAGAAAGGAGTAATCATACATGTGAAAACTTTATGTATCCTTTCTAAATGAACCACTACAAAAATTGGCACAAGCAAGGCCAAGCATATATGGGTTGGAACAGCACATAAAGCTGACTACCCAATCATATTCTACCAGAAAGAGTTAGGGAGTTATTCATCCAATCAAAAAGTTAAGCCAAAAAACTGAAAGTTAAGCCAAAAAACTGACTTTTCATAGCATGAAGCTTATTATACTAATTAGTAATTTGCTGTCTGAAAATTGAAGTGTACTTCTGTATCTTTTGTCATTATCCTATCTGGAGTAGCAAACAGGATGGGACATGATCCTCCTGGCTTATTCTGTCACAAAATCACTAAAGCATTAAAAAGGTAATTTTTTTACCTGTTGTCAGGTTAATTTAACCTCTTTTACTACAATTCCTACTCACCAATTAATACTATTGTCCCAGATTTACTGAGTTTGACTTTTATCATAGGAAAATCCAGGTTTTAGAAGTTTCTCCAAGAGTCTAACCCCATGCAGTCATAGGTGAAGAAAACTGTTTCCAAGCATTTAATTTTTTATTTTATTAATAAATCAAATATCCATTTTTTATGACTAGTCATTGTATAGCATTCACTTGTTCGTTGCACTTATGGCACTGTAAGGCCTACAAATAGGTGGAATACCATATCCAGAAACCTGGAACTAACCCTAATGCTGTAAAGGACGATTGCTCCTAGAATGTAATGCATACAGTTTCTTCTTCTCAACAAGATAACAGTTATCAAATCTACTGGTTCAACCTTGTGATGGAATTTACTTTCCAAACGCAGTTTATTTGTAACATGAGTTATTGGCCATAGAGCTTCAACTGTGCCTTAGTATTGACTTGTTGATGCGTGTTTTATGACACAACAAACATTTCTAGAATAAAGTGTCCAAGACACTCTATCCCCTCTTGAAACACTACCTTTTATGCTAAGATTGCAAGTAAGATCATATGGTAATTCCAATGTTTAAGATGAATGCGGATAAGCTCTGTGGTTTTGATGTGATTTGCTGGGGGCACAATTCGGACTTACTTTGCAAGTTACTCGGGAAAGCAGAGACATGAATACAGTATCATTTTGGGTTTTCTGATTATATAAAAAAAGTGAAAAAGATTAAGGGTTTTAGAGATCCTATGCTATTCCTAAGAAATCAAGAGACGACGAAGATTAAATGAAACCAAATAAACAATACTCTGCTTCGCTACGTTAAACGACAACTACACGGAGCAAGTGCAATCTTCTGGGAATGTGCTTATGATTTTCACGTAATGAATAATTACCATCAAATCGAACAATAATTATCCAAACAGAAGTTTAGCATCCACGATAAAGCTCAGTCTAACTTTACACATTGAGTGAAAAGCATCCACTCAAAGAAAGTATGAGCTGGGTTTCACTAATCTCCGTTATCAATCTGTCATTCTTTTAACATACATTCTAATTCAAATTTACTAAATGAGAAAGAAAATATGCGACCATGCAACCATTTGACAATCAAGGATTCAAGGCACCTCATGCATTTGAACTTTATTATCAAAATAGTGTTTTCACAACAATCTCATAAACTCTTTCTTATTTTCTACAATCTAATTCTCTTGAATCTGCTCTAACTTCTAATGCCTTCTAATGAATTCTAATTCTTCTAATTGTCTCTCTAATGAAATGAAAGAGAGAGGGGGGGGGGGGGGTTTATATAGCACTTCTGAATTACAATGAATGGCCAAGATTGAAATGAGATCAATGGCCCAGATTTAACATGACTAAAACCTAATTAGGGTTTCCAAAATATCAACCAGTTAACTAGAGAAAACCTCAGACATTTGGAGTTGCATCCTTATCCACT